>JAJMCF010000746.1:0-18863 GCA_030585045.1 Zhuliangozyma parablackwelliae | reverse complement strand
ACCCCCCCCCCCCCCCCCCCCCAGAGGAAAATTATCCAAAGCCGAACTCTCTCCATGGGGGAATTTCCCCGAGAGCTATATTCTTCCTTTTCTCTCTTCCCCCCCCCCTTCCCCCACCCATTTCAAAAAGTATAAAAGGCTGCGGGAAATCCCTTGTCCTCCCCTTCCCTTCCTTTCCTCTCCCATCCTCAACAACTCAATAGCTTATCCTATTACCATGTCTTCCAAATTCGATAGAATGTTTGAGGGTCCAGCCTTGAAGTTTAGAAACTTCTTGGACAAGACCCCAAACTTATACAATGTCTTTGTCATTGCCAGTATATCCACCATCTCCGGTATGATGTTTGGTTTTGATATTTCCTCCATGTCCGCCTTTATTGGCACCCCATCATACATGAAGTTCTTTGACAGCCCCGGCTCCGACATGCAGGGCTTTATCACCTCGTGTATGGCCTTGGGGTCGTTCTTTGGCTCCATCGCTTCCTCGTTTGTGTCTGAGCCCTTTGGCAGAAGATTGTCCTTGTTGATTTGTGCCTTTTTCTGGATGGTTGGCGCCGCCGTGCAGTCGTCGTCGCAAAACAGAGCCCAGTTGATTATTGGCCGTCTTATTTCCGGTGTTGGTGTTGGTTTCGGTTCGTCGGTGGCACCCATCTATGGTTCCGAATTGGCCCCTAGAAAGGTGAGAGGTTTGATTGGTGGTCTCTTTCAGTTTGCCGTCACCTTGGGTATCTTGATTATGTTTTACATCTCCTACGGCTTGGGCAAGATCCACGGTACCGCTTCGTTCAGAATCGCTTGGGGTATCCAAATCGTTCCTGGTTTGCTCTTGTTCCTTGGTTGTTTCTTTATCCCCGAATCGCCCAGATGGTTGGCCAAGAAGGGCTACTGGGACGACGCCGAGTACATTGTCGCCAGAATCCAGGCCAAGGGCAACAGAGAAGACCCCGACGTTTTGATTGAAATCTCCGAGATTAAGGAACAAATTTTGATTGAAGAACACGCCAAGGCCGTGGGCTACGCCACCTTGTTCAACAAAAAGTACCTCCCAAGAACCTTTACCGCCATCTTTGCCCAGATCTGGCAACAGTTGACCGGTATGAATGTCATGATGTACTACATTGTCTACATTTTCCAAATGGCTGGCTACGACGGTGACGCCAACTTGGTTGCCTCCTCCATCCAGTACGTGTTGAACACCGTCATGACCATCCCCGCCTTGTTCATCCTCGACAAGTTGGGCAGAAGACCCGTGTTGATTGTGGGTGCTCTTTTGATGATGGCGTTCCAGTTTGGTGTTGCTGGTACCTTGGGCAACTACTCGGTGCCATGGCCAGAATCGACCAATGAGTCCGTCACCATCAGAATCCCCGTCGACAACAAGGCCGCCTCCAAGGGTGTCATTGCTTGTTGCTACTTGTTTGTCTGTTCGTTTGCCTCCACCTGGGGTGTGGGTATCTGGTTGTACGTTTCCGAAGTCTTTGGTGACAATAGCGTTGCTCAAAGAGGTAACTCGTTGGCCACTGCCAGTAACTGGATCTTGAACTTTGCCATTGCCATGTACACCCCCGCCGGGTTCAAGTCCATCACCTGGAAGACCTACATCATCTACGGTGTCTTTTGCTTGGTTATGGCCATCCACGTGTTTTTCGGCTTCCCAGAAACCAAGGGTAAGAGATTGGAGGAGATTGGTCAAATGTGGGACGAGCGTGTTCCTGCTTGGCAATCCACCAACTGGCAGCCAACGATCCCAATTGCCTCTGACGCTGACTTGGCTAGAAAGATGAGCGTGGAGCACAAGGAAGACGGCGAAGGTGTTTTGGACACCAACTCTGAAGAAAAGGTTTAAGTCTAGAAATGTGTAATGAATTTATTTAATGATTGTTTCCATTTGCTTTCATACTTTTGTTTCCATTTGCATCTACAAGTAGTTGCACCAACTAAACAAGTCTATTGTAAAATGAATAGGTTCTAAAGAAAACAGCAAAGTAAAACAGGTTCTAAAGAAAACAGCAAAGTAAAACAAGTCCTGTGTTTATTTCTTTTCAAATCCGTATCTGATCTTGGTACCATACACCTGGCCCTTTTTCAAAATAACTTGGTCCTCCCACTCCTTGTGGTTGATAGCGTCTACGAATCTGCTTGGCTCCAAGCAGAACCCACACCGCTTGACAAAGCCCTTGGTGTTGACGCCATCTCCAGTATAGAATTGAAAGGCGGGTTCGGTGGAGGCAACCGTCAACTTGGTGGTGGTGGCAGGGTGGACCGCTTCAAATGCCGTTTTCAACGGCAAGTTCCTGGTGTCGATGCCACACCCGGCTTCGTTGGAGATAAAACAATAGTCAAAAAAGGCATCCTTGTCCATCAAAATGGGCTTACCAACAGTAACCTTTTCATTCTTGACAAACTTGCCCGTGGGGAGCAACGACGTGGCGTCGACTTCCATCATCACGTCAGAAGCAAGCTTGACCTCGGTGCCGTCGGTGGTTGGCTGGCCGCCGGTGATGTTGAAATAGGTGTGGTTGGTCATGTTGACAATCGTGGCCTCGCCCGACAACAACCGAGCCTCGTACTCAAACTCGAGAGAAGTGTTGTCGATGGTGTACTTGACAATGGTCTCCAACTCTCCAGGGAACCCATCGTTGCCGTCCTGGTCCACAATCAAAAACTCAGCCGTGAACTTGCCGTCCTGGAACTTGACCACGGGGCCAAGCAAGTTGTTCTTGTCAAACCCATTGAACCCGCCGTGCAAGTTGTTGGGTCCCTCGTTCTTGGTCAATTGGAAACTCTTTCCCGCCAACGTGAACTTGCCGTCGGCGATTCTGTTGGCGTACCGGCCCACGGTGGTGCCAAAGTAGGGGTTTGTGGCCAACTTGAAGTCCTCGGCATTGTCAAACGCCTGCACCAAGTGCTCCCCGTTGTACTCAATGTCCTGGATCAAAGCCCCGCGGTTGGCCAACTTGACCGTCAAGGGACCGTTGGTAAAGGTGTGCAATCTGTTGCCCAAGCCGTCAAACTGTTCCCACGAGTAGTTTGCCACTTGGAACCCAAACGGGTTCTCGGTGGTCCACTTCCACAAGTCGCGGCAGGCATCCTCCACCGTCAACTCGGCCTTCCACTCCAACTCCTGGTTGGCTCTGTCGGGCTTGGCCGTCAAGTCCAAAACGTCGCCGGCTCTTCTGCCCACCACCTCGTAGGGCAACTCGCGGCCCACCGCTTTGCTAAAGGCATGGTACACGTCAAACACGGTGGACCCCTTGCCGGTGCCCAAGTTCCACTCGCGGTACAAGCCAGTGTCAGCATCAGCATCAACATTGACCTTTTCCTTCAAATACTTCAAGGCGGCAATGTGACCCTTTGCCAAGTCCACCACGTGGATGTAGTCCCTGATGGGGGTGCCGTCGTGGGAGCTATAGTCGTTGCCAAACACCGACAACTTGTCCCTCCTGCCAATGGCGACCTGGGCCAAGAACGGGAGCAAGTTGTTGGGCACGCCCAAGGGGTCTTCGCCCAAGAGTCCCGAGGGGTGGGCGCCAATGGGGTTAAAGTACCTCAAGATAGCCACGCGCCACGAGTGGTCGCTGGCGTGCACGTCCTTCAAAATGCCCTCAATCACCGCCTTGGTCCTGCCGTAGGGGTTGGTGGGGTCCATGGGGCAGTGCTCGGGGATGGGGATCATCGAGTTGTCGCCGAACCGGGTAACGTCGCCGTAAACGGTGGCGGAAGAACTAAACACAATGGTCTTGACGCTGTTTTTGTCGCACACTTTCAACAAGTTCAACGTGCCCACGACGTTGTTGTCGTAGTACTCCAATGGGATCTTGGTGGATTCGCCCACGGCTTTCAAGGCGGCAAAGTGGATGACACCCGCGATTTTGTATTCGGCAAACACCTTGTTCAACTGCTCAAAGTCCTTGACGTCAACGTTGAAGAAGGGGACTGGCTGCTTGACAATGAATTCGATTCTGGCCACGGCGTCGTAGCTGGAGTTGCTCAAGTTGTCAACAATGACAACCTTGTATCCGTTGTTGATGAGCTCGATGACGGTGTGTGAGCCAATGTATCCGGCACCGCCCGTGACTAAGATGTATTCGTCCGACATGCTGCTGCTGTTGCTGTTGTTGGGATTTGTTGGTTCAAAGGCAACCGGGGCACCTGAAAAGTGGACAGCCGGAGTTTTATTTATATCTTGAGTCGAGTTCTGAAAAGTTTGGGGAAGCAGCTCGAGGCGAACAAATTAGAAGAAGAAAAAAAAATTAATAAAACCAGAGAGGAGGGGAGGGGGGGGGGGGGGAAGGAAGAAGGAGGGACTATGGCAAGAGAAGGGGGGGAGGGCGCGGGAGCGGGTTAAGAGAGGCAGACAGATCGGTGAATGTAACGTTGCAGTTGCTTCTACTGTCCCCGGCTGCTGCTGCCGTTGGTTTTTTTGCGTGGCGTGGCAAGCACAGGTATATCAACGTCATCAACTGGGGTGGAACTCATATATGCAGACACTTTTTTTTTGTTTTTTTGTTTTTTGTTTTTGGTTTTGAGTTCGATGGGAAGTGGGGGCAACGGGTGGTACCCCCCGGTCATCCGTACGAGCAAGCCGAGACGGACGAGAGTGTGAGACAAACTGCCACTTGGTCGGTGCCAACACCGCTGAGCTCTGCTCGTAGGCGTGTGCTGGGGTTCCTCAATGGATAAACTCGCTGGAAAGGAATCAATGGGGGGGGCGGCTCCACCCCCCACCCAGCTCCACACGCTGACTAGGAGGCGGGTGGAAGTGGAACAGCCATCACCACGGGTGGAAGTGGGCCATCACCACGGGTGTATTAGCAAAAACAAAAACAAAAAAAAACAGACACAATTTTTCATTGCCCTCGGAAGAAGGTAGATCTTCCCGACAATCTGGACGACACTCTTTTTTTTTCTTTCTCTCTCTCTCTCTTTGGTGGTGAAATCCAATGCAACGTTACATTCTCCAGGGAGAAGAACCTTTAAAAACTCATCACTTTTTCCCCTGTGTCCCCGAATTTTTCAAACCTCCCCCCCCCCCCTCCCACAACAAAAACAAAAAATGACAAGCATCGTTCCCACGTTCACCGACTTGTCCTTCTACTCGAACCCCGATGAGCAGAGGTATAGGGCCCTCGTGGCTGCATTCCACAAAAACTTCCCCACCAGCGGAGATGTGGCTTTCTTTGCCCGGTCCCCCGGCAGAGTCAACCTCATTGGTGACCACATCGACTACAACTTCTTCCCCGTGTTGCCCATGGCCATTGACGTTGATGTCATTGCTGCTGTCAGCGTCAACGACACACGCGTGATCAATATCGCCAACACCAACGAGGCCGAGTTCCCCCGCCAAACCATCTCGTTGGAATCCCCCGTGGTTATTGACCAGGACCATCACACCTGGGGCAACTACTTCAAGTGCGGCTTGATTGTGGCCCAAAAGTATATGCAACAACGGGGCGCCCTGGACAAATTGAAGGGGATGGACATTATGTTTGACGGGACCGTGCCCACGGGCGGTGGGTTATCGTCGTCGGCTGCCTTTTGCGTGGCGGCCACGTTGGCGGTGTTGAAGGCCAATGGCGAGGACACCATATCCAAGGCCGACTTGACGCGAATCACGGTGGTGTCGGAGCACTATGTCGGTGTCAACACCGGCGGGATGGACCAGTGCGCCAGCGTGTATGGCGAGCCGGGCAAGGCGTTGTTGATCCAATTCAAGCCCCAGTTGAAGGGCACTCCGTTTGAGTTTCCCGTGCAGGACTTGACGTTTGTCATCACCAACTCGTTGCAGGTTTCCAACAAGCACGAGACGGCGCCCGTGCACTACAACTTGCGGGTGGTGGAGATGGGTGTTGCCAGCGACATTTTGGCCAAAAAGTGTGGGCTTGTGGTGCCGGAGGATTCAAACATTGGCACCTCGAGTTTGAGAGGGGTCATGGACGGGTACTTTGTGAGCCGCGTGCATGGCGACGGCAGCAGCCAAGCATGGGACGGCAATGACATTGAGGTTGGCATTGCCCGGTTGACCACCATGACTGCCGTGGCCGAAAAGGTGTTGGCCCACCACGATGGGTACACTGTTGCCGACTGTTGTGCGATTTTGGAGATTGACGAGGCGGCCTTTACCCAAAAGTACTTGTCAAAGTACCCGGTCCGGTTTGACGTTTTGAAGCTCTCGCAGCGGGCCCGGCACGTGTACCGTGAATCGTTGCGGGTGTTGCAGACGTTGAAGTTGTTGGGGCTGGGGCAGTCAAGAGAACAGTTTCTTACCGCGTTTGGCCAGCTCATGAACGAGTCGCAAGTTGATTTGGACAAGCTCAACGAGTCGTCCAATGCCAAGTTGAACGAGATCTGTGCCATTGCGTTGGCCAACGGCGCCTATGGCTCGCGGGTCACTGGCGCGGGCTGGGGTGGCTCGATTGTCCACTTGACCACCACGGCGCAGTTGCCACGTTTGATCAAGGCGTTTACGGAGGAGTACTACAAGCGGGAATTCCCCGGAATCAGTGACGACGAGTTGCACGAGGCAATTATCGACTCCAAGCCGGCGGCGGGTAGTTGTGTGGTGACTACGGGGTTTTTGCAGTAGTGAACGTGTGCGTGTGCTGGGCTGCAAACGAGTGGGAATGAAAACAAAAACAAATAGCATGTGATAAATTAGGAGATAACAAAAAGTGGCATCAACCAAAACAGTAGAATTTATCACGGGATTGTTCTATAGTTTTAAAAATAGGCTTTCAAGGAGCCGGAGGGTATGGCGGACTTAATGCAGTCTATGTTTGCGTTCCTGGCGTATATGGCAAAGGCGTGACATGGCCAATTGTTTTGATGATATGTGTTGGAAGAGGAAGAACTCAGGAGAGGGGGTGGCAAAAGGGAGGTTGAAGTGGATTGCTTGCGGCCGCCTTGAGATATGTATTGGCACTTTCTTATGATTACACTGGTGTGATGTGGGTTGAATGGGGGGTAAACCCTGGCAAAACAACCTCAGATATTCCATCTGGTTGCGTACTGGGAAGAAAGAGGTGGGACAACAAAAGAGGGGCGGACTTTTTGGCATTGACTCACAAGCAACAGGAAGGGGAGGGGAGGGGAGGGGAGCGAGAGGGGGGGCGAGAAATGGTTTGCATATGGGGTTTTCCTCCTTTTGGCACATGGTCAAGTTGCCTGTTTGATGGTACATTGAAGCTTTCGGCGGAGGACTATTACTTGGCTGCACGGGGCGGACTTAATGCAAGATTGTAGATGTTTCAGGAAGAGCAAGCGAACGGCGAGAGCCAATCTCATCGCCACACCCAAGTTTCATTATCACAGGCATAGACTGGGTGTAGCGGAAGTGCTGATTTTTTCCAGCATGGCGTTTTTGGGTATCCGCAGCATCTTTTTTTTTTTTTTCTTGTACCCAGATGACCACAGAGGGAGGGAGCTACGAGAGAGAGAGAGAGCTACGAGAAAGAGAGGAGTAAAGGGGGGGGGGTGTAGGTGGGTGACGTGGGCATGATGGGGCCATGTTTCTGCATTGGGCATGCCGTAATGTACTTTTAGTTCCAAAAGTGATGCTTTTTTATTTTCCCGTGTGGTGACGCGGGTGCGGCGTGGTCATCCTCATAACTGGGTGGTGGAGGAGGGGGGCGCAATGGAGTGGGGGAGGTGGGCCTAAGAAGGGACTCGTACAAGCCCGGAAGAGTGGCCTGTCGCTGCCGCCGCCGCCGCATTTCCAGGTACAGCCCCGGCCTCAGCTCTGCCTGATATTTTTTTCGCCATGCCTTTTCTTTTGTTAGTGGTTGTGGTTACAGTGAAGAAAAAGTCTTGTCCCTGGATTGTCCGTAAGCACCCACCAATACAACCAGCAATGACTTGTACGACCATGCTGAACCGCTTCTTGTGATTGCCATCACCATATGTTCTTCTGCATCACCATATGTTCGTCTGATTTTGTTGGCCTGCGGGAGCCTGTTGGGCCAGGCCGCTCCCGTCCTCCCTTGTCCACTCAATTGATTGGTGAAAACTCCAGAGTGCATGTGAAAATATATATCCCCCCCGTCTATACGAGATGAGGTTTGGCCTGTGGGTTGGCCTTGTTCTTTTTTTTCTTTTTCTTTTTCCTTTTTTTTTCACATGTCGGAGAGGAACGGAGAATGAAATTAGACTTCACTTACGGGTTCTATTCTAGCTTTTCCCTTCAAGGCGGGGGGTCATCTTGCCGAGTCCCGTCCAGCCAGAGGTGGCCTGTCAAGAAAATGAAACAATTAGCAACGCAGCACTCCAAAAATAATAAGCGCTAACGAATGAGCTGATTTTTTTTTTTTTTGGTTTGGCCTGCCTGCCTGCCTGCCTGCCTCTCTCTCTCGTTCCGCATAGTGTCAGCCCATGAGAACGAATATGACATCACCCCCTGGGGGGCGGAGGCAAAGGGCAAAGGGCAAAGGAAACCAGAGATCCAACCAACCAAGCTTCACATGTCAAAGGAACTGCTGCTGCTGCTGCAGTAGTAGCTAACATCCAGGCTATTCTCTTTTAGGCAATGGTCGTTGTGGTGTTGTTATCAGGTGCGAGAGAGAGTGTGTGTGGCGATCACCTGCAAGTTGATTCATTTTGTTGTGCAACGTGAATATACTTTTTTTTTTTTTTTTTTCTTTCTTTCAGCCTGAAACTTCCGAAGGGAAATCTCAGATGATTCACTGGTGGCTGCCACACAGCACCATATATAAACCAAGGGGCTTCTGCCCCCCCCTCCTCCATCCCCACTGGAGTATCCAAAAACTATAAAGAATACCAATTCAGCAACACCACCCAACGATAACAGTTACAGCACCCACATTTGCATACACAATTACCACACACATATTTACAACCAACAATGACACTCAGTATTTTGCCACTACTAGACACAACCCCAGCATACATGCCTCAATATATCCAGCCACAACCAAAGAGACAAAAGGCCAACCCCAACATGATGTTGGACGGCTACATGCTCAACAATGAGTTGCGGTTTGTCAGAAAGATTGGCGCTGGCACCTATGGCCTCATCTACCTCGTGGAAAACATCCACACCCACCAGCAGTACGCCGCCAAGATGCTCCTCAAAAACCCCCCCTTCAAGCAGGGCGACACCAAGGACTCGTCGGGCAACAAGAAAATCATCCAGCTGGAATTCTACAACTACTTTCTCAACCACGTTGTGCCCCAGCCCAGCCCCATCAGCTTGGAGTATATCCAGACCCAGGGCCACCAGTCGCTGTTTTTGCAGGAGATCTCGCTCCACTTGAAGGTGCACCACCACCCCAACGTCATCACCATCCACCAAGTGTTTGACTTGGAAAACTTTGCCATTGTCATTTTGCTCGACTACTTTGAACAGGGCGACTTGTTTGGCAACATTATCGAAAAGCAAATCTTTCAAAACCACCCCTTTGACAAGCAGCTCATGATGAAGAATGCCATGCTCCAGCTCGTGGACGCGGTTGAGTACTGCCACCAAAACGGCGTGTACCACTGCGACTTGAAACCAGAAAACATTATGGTGCGGTACAACCCCAGCTACAGGCGCCAGCAACACTCGTCCATCGTTGACTATGAGGAGTTGCACCTTGTCTTGATTGACTTTGGTCTTGCCATGAGCTCAGACTTGATTTGCTGCAATGCCTGCCGCGGCTCGTCCTTTTACATGGCACCAGAAAGGACAACCAATTTCAACACCCACAAGTCGGTGCGAGGACTCATTGACATGTCCCAGTACCAGTCGGTGGAGGTCAACAACACCACGGTGACCCAGTCAAACTGCAAGTACTTGCCGACGCTACCGGGCGACATTTGGTCCCTTGGCGTGCTCTTCATAAACATTGCCTGCGCAAGAAACCCCTGGCCCATTGCCTCGTTCAACGATAACCACAACGATGTGTTTAAGAGCTACATTCTCCACAATAACAAAAACATCTTGTCCCAGATCTTGCCCATCTCGGCCCAGTTTAACCGTCTCCTTGACAAGATTTTCCAGTTGAACCCCAACGACAGAATCGACTTGGTGACGTTGTACCAACAAATTATCCGGTGCGATTTCTTCAAGGACGACCACCACACAAAGTCCCACTACCACCATCACAGCAGCCGCCACGGCCACACCCACACAAACACAAACACAAACACAAACACCAACACCAACACCCACCGCTCCAGCCAGCCCAACCAAAAGTCAAACAAGAATGAGCAACTCTACACCCCACCAGGAACAACCGCATACAACTCGTACGCCAGCGAGGTGGAGGAAGAGTATTCGGACGACGAAGAGGAGGCACCCCAGGATAAGATCTTTGACCACCAGCAAAAGTACAATTACAATGAAAAGAGTTCCAGCACCAGGACAATCTATTCCAACATGCCCAAATTCACCATGGACACCCCTACGAATAGTGTCGTTTATTAGCATTCTGATTTTATGAAAAGCATACTTTTTTTTTTTTTTTTTTCCTTTTTTACAAATACATAGAAACACGGTTTAATACGTTATTTGTTCTTTGCCATCATAGCTGTAGTGGTAGTTGCTGTTGCTGTTGCTGTTGCTGTTGTCCTTTTTCGCACCCGAGGAGTCAATGGAGCCACGGTTGGTAGCCACGCGCCGCAAACTCAAACCCGAGTTTCGCCTTTGGGCGAAAAGGTTAAAATAAAAAATTACTAAAGAAAAAAAAAAAAGGATTTGCTTCACCACGCCACACACCGCCAGGGCTAGACTCGCGCACAAAAGGAGAAGCTCGGGAGAGAGGCATCGTTGTGAGCAAATTCAAATGGACCTCGGAAGAAGAGGGGCGGAGGGATCTGCTCGGGATTGCGAACAAGCGAGTGTGGTTGGGAAGGGGGAAAAGAACACGAGGAAGAAGCGGCGGCGGCGATAAGAACACGAGGAAGTAGGGGATAAGAACACAGGGGAAGGGGGCGGTAAAGCGAATGGCCGTAATAGGAACGTGTAGGGGAAGGGGGCGGTATAGCGAATGGCCGTAATAGGAACGTGTAGGGGAAAGAGGATGAAGTCATTTAACATATTGATGAAGGGTGGGGATAGGCGAGTAAAGTATTTCCAGTTTGGTGCGAAAAATGAGCAAAATCTTCAAATGCAGTTGGTAGTTAAACAACAGCAATATCCCTGTGGTTGTAGTTCCTAGAGGCTGGGAGTGTATGAAAAATACTCTTTTCAATGAATGGTTGTGGTTTCTTCCCTTCTTGCTTGGTTTCATGACGGTTTGCAACCTTCAACATAAGCGGTGCTTTGGCATCATAAAAGAGCTAAAACATTCTCTTGCAACAAAGCCAGCTAACTGGCTTAGCAGTTCTCCGTGTGGCCTAATGGCAAGGCACAAGACTACGGATCTTGGGATTGCAGGTTCGAGTCCTGTCGCGGAGGCTTTCTTTTTTTTACTTCTCTCTGTTCTGCTTTAGTCCCCTCTCTCTTTTTTTTTGGTTCTTTCTCCAACCAACTTGACGACACAACACCATAGCGCTACATGAAGGTCTACTGTCTACTCATACTAAACAAGGCAGGAGGGTTGATCTATCGAAATGAGATACACCCAGGCATAAGCAAACTCACGGCCAACGACTACCTCGTCCTCGCAAGCACCCTACACGGTGTCCACGCCATTGGATCGAAGCTAACGTCGACGATAAAACAACAACAGGAACAACAACAGGAACAGCAGCAGCACCAACAACAGGAACAGCAGCTGCAACAACAACAACAACAACAACAACAACAACAACAACAGCAGCTGCAGCTGCAGCAGCAGCAACAACAGCAGCAACAGTTGGAGGACTCCGACCCTAACCACAACGCCCTGATATTATCCAGCGGGAGAGCAGCAAATCCCAACTCAAACGTCACCGGGTTGCAGTCAATCGACACTGATCTCTTTAGCTTGTTGCTCTACCAGACAGTGACGGGGTTGAAATTCATTATAATCACTGCCCCGGGGGAGAAGGAAAGCAATGCTCCGTCGCCGTTTCGCCAATTGTATATCCTTTACGCCGACTACGTGATGAAGGACCCGTTCTATTCTCTCGATATGCCGATAAAGAGCAGTCTATTTGATGTCAAGGTTAGAGAGTTGCTTCTTTCGCAATAAGGTCCAAGCCGGTGCTCAAGCCAACCAAGGGTTTCCACCCAAGCTGCCTGATTTTGTCGGTGGCGATGGAGTAGTCTCGGTCGTTGTAATTGCGGTCTTTGACATAGTGAATGAGCGGTGGTGTGTTTGTTTGTGATTGGTCTTTGTTTGTGCCTTGCTCCCCCTGATACTTTAGATGAATGAGCTCTACAAGTGCATTGTTGCTGATGGCATCATCACCACCGCCGACATTATAGACCTCGTTGCGCCCCCCCGCGTGCCAGACAATATCAATCGCATTCAATAGATCCAGAATGTACAAGTACCGCCGTTTGTTTGTGCCGTTGCCGTGGACCGGCACCGGTTTCCCCTCTCTGATGCACTTGAACGACACTGGAATGATTTTCTCCGGGTACTGGCGCGGGCCATAGACATTGTTGGGACGAAGGATGGTGATTGGCAATTTGTATGAGCACTGGTACGCCTTGATGATCATGTCTATCGATGCCTTGGTGGCCGCATACGGGTTGGTTGGCGCCAACACGGTTGAATCCTCAGCGGCGTTGGTTTGGGCATCGCCATACACTTCATCGGTTGAGACGTGGAGGAACCCCGCCGTTGCAGGGGTTTGTACAGTTCCCGCACGGTAGCATTCAAGTAGCTGCTGGGTGGCGACAATGTTGTTTTTGGTGAAATAGAGGGGGTCCTGGAAGGACCTATCCACGCACGTTTCGGCAGCAAAGTTTATAAAGTCGGTGAATTGGTTCTCCAAAACCACAAACCGGTGCACGTCCTGGTACTCTCCTGCCAAGTCCATTTTGACAAACTTGAAGTTGTGACACCGCTCCAAGCCCGCCACGTTTTCGTAGTTGCCGGCATAGGTGAGTTTGTCCACGCATGTAAAGTGGTATTGCGGGTACTGCAAGACAAAGCGCCGTAGGAAATGGGACCCAATAAAGCCAGCGCCGCCAGCGACTAGCACTCTCTTTTCGTATGTGACTGTCATTTGGAAGTGTAGAAGGAGATGTAAAAGGAGGGGGGGAAGAGAAAGAAGGGAGATATGGTTCACCATGTTTGCTTCCGAGAAGAATGCGTGATTTCCAAAAAGAAAACAAAATTAAATAAAAAAAAAAGTGTCTGCATATTTCTCACCAGTAAGCTACTTCCGTCACCAGCGTCCATCCCCCCGTCCCCAGAGCATAGTAGATGGAGCGACTTCCACCCTCCCCACTTCTTCATTCCTGTTACCAAACACATGGCTATTGGGGTACTAATGAATCCATCTCCCCCCAGTCGTCCTCTCGCCAGCTCCTCGTAAAGTCTCTCTACATCCATCCCCCCCCCCCAACGCCATAAAAAAAAGCACTCGTTTTCCCCAGTGCAACGTTACATTGCATATTTGCATCTTTGTGTCGGTTTCTCTTTTGCCCACCTCTTCCTCCAAAAAAAAAAAAAAACAATAGTGAAAACCTCACTGAAGTCCCTCCATCACTCGCAAACCACGCCAGCACCCGCAACGATCCCGACGGAAAAATTTTGGCCCCCCCGCCCCCCCATCCCCCGTGCCCTCCTTTCCTACTATAAATTGCACTTCCTTTCTCCCCCCCCTCTCCCTGAAAGATGTCCCTCAATAACATCCTCAACCCACTTGCGTCCACAAAGACATACAAGGAAATGACTGGAACATTTGACTTTACCAACCACTCGCACCGCCGGTTCAACCCGTTAAACGGGAAGTGGGTCTTGTGCTCCCCCCACCGGGCCAAGAGACCGTGGCAGGGCGCCAAGGAGGAAGTAAAGAAGTCGTCCTTGCCCGAGTACGACCCAAAGTGTTACTTGTGCCCAGGGAACATCCGCGCCACGGGAGACAAAAACCCCAAATACGAAGCCACATATATCTTCCCCAACGACTACCCGGCAGTGAAGCTCGACCAGCCTGAGTATGCTGATGCTGATGACACCGACGACTTGGAGAAGCGGTTGTTAAGGACCCAGGGCGTTAGGGGGAAATGCTTTGTCATTTGCTTTTCGCCCAAGCACAACTTGACCATCCCCTTGATGACCCACGCCGAGTTGGTGAGTGTGGTCAATGCCTGGCAGAACCTCTACACCAATCTAAATGCCGAGAGATTGGAGTTTGCTCCTTACAAGTACTTGCAGATCTTTGAAAACAAGGGGTTCGCCATGGGCTGCTCCAACCCGCACCCCCACGGACAAGCGTGGTGCTTGGACAGGGTCCCCACCGAAGTGGACGACGAGTTGGCCAGCATGAGCAAATACTACAAGGAAAACCAGTCGCACTTGTTGGGCGACTACGTCCAGCTCGAGTTGAAAAAGAAAAGCAGGGTGGTGGCGGAGAACGACTCGTTCATTGTCGTGGTACCCTACTGGGCGCTATGGCCCTTTGAAACGTTGCTTGTGTCCAAGCAACACTTGCGGTCGGTCAAGGATTTCTCCAACAAGCACAAGACCGACTTGGCCCTGATTTTAAAGACCCTCACCACCAAGTACGACAACTTGTTCAACACCTCGTTCCCGTACTCGATGGGGATCCACCAGGCGCCATTTGAATGCAGCGAGGAGTATACCCACGTGTCGTGGTTCCACATGCACTTTTACCCTCCGTTGCTCCGGTCCGCCACGGTGAAGAAGTTTTGCGTCGGGTTTGAGATGTTGGGTGAGCCCCAGCGTGACTTGACGAGCGAACAAGCAGCCGCGAGATTGCAGGACTTGTCGGACGTCCACTACACGAATGGGGAATAAAAGACCCTGGCGGATGTGGTGTAGTAGTAGCAGTACAAAATGATAGAGTATATATATATATATATGGTGGCATATAGCATTAGAGATGTAAAAGAAATTTTTTTTCTTCTTTCCTTTTCTTCCTTCACCTCATCAACACACATGTCGTCTACAGAACAACCAAAGGAGGCCAAGCCGCCGTTGCACCTCCGATCGGGGGACGATACGAGGATAGGCAAGGACACGCCATTCACCTTTGGACAGCGGTACCTAGAAAGCGAAGAGGACGTGTTCAACCATAATGCCTGGGACCATGTGGAATGGGGCGAAGAGCAAATCAGCCAATGCCAGGAGCTCATAAGCAAGCAGTACGACCATCCAGTCAAGGATTTCGACAAGAAGCTATACAACGCCAACCCGGCAAAGTACTGGGACATTTTCTACAAGAACAACAAGGAAAACTTCTTCAAGGATAGGAAATGGCTTCAGATCGAGTTCCCATCGTTGTACAAGGCCACCGGCGAGGATTGCCACGAGCCGGTGACGATCTTGGAGATTGGCTGCGGGGCAGGAAACACATTCTTTCCGGTGTTGAACCAGAACAAGAACCCCAACTTGAAGATTGTCGCTTGCGACTACTCCAAAGTCGCAGTTGACTTGGTCAAGTCCAACGAAGCGTTTGCGCCCAACCACGAAAAGGGGGTGGCGTATTCTTCGGTGTGGGATTTGGCAAACCCCGAGGGACAACTCCCAGACGACCTTGAAGAACACTCGGTCGACATTATCATTATGGTGTTTGTGTTTTCCGCCTTGCACCCCGACCAATGGAAGGCGGCGGTGAACAATTTGGCCAAGTTGTTGAAACCCGGCGGCGAGATTCTCTTTAGAGATTATGGCAGGTACGACCTTGCCCAGGTGCGCTTCAAAAAGGGCCGGTTGCTAGATGACAATTTCTACATCAGGGGAGACGGCACCAGGGTGTACTTTTTCACCGAGGACGAGTTGCGGGAGATCTTTTGCGGCGTGTTCAAGGAGGAGAGGGTGGGCACCGACAGACGTTTACTCGTGAATCGAAAGAAACAACTAAAGATGTATAGGAATTGGCTTCAAGCGGTGTTTAGAGGGTGATTATTATATACAAGAAATTGTCTAGATGCTTGAAAACCAGCCAGATTGTAGCGAGGTCAACGTCGAGGAGCGGGGTGGCGTCAACACCGTGCACGACGGGGGTTCCCACGGGCGCATGGCTCGCTAGCAAATCTCGTAGCGTCGTTCCCTCGCGCCCGCGCACCGGCGCTTGTATGGTGGACCCCGGGAGAAGGATCTTTACCGGTATCCTCTGCATGTTCCTCACAATCTTTTTGTTCAACAGGGTGTATTGGCTGAGATTCCTGGCAAGGATTGATGCCCCGAGGGCTCTAGTGTTGGCCTCACTGAGCGACATAATTGGCTTGGCCGACCCGTTGAGGACAAAGCACGACTGCTTGAGCTGATTCATCAACACCTGGTGCAAGGTGCTTTCGTAGCCGCCGTCAAACGGGATGATATCCCCAATGGGGTAGCTGTCGACGTGAAATTGCAACACCCAAGGGTTGCTCGGGGGACTTAGAGAGTCGTACAACACACCAACCGGTAGGTTCCATTTGACCGGCACCCCTTCACACTCCAACCACACCGGCGAGTCTATCTCAACAAACCTGGAAAAGTAGTCTATGAGGGGAGGAAAGTACGTGGGGAAGTATGCATTTCGGGGGATGTTGAGGAGGTGATCAACCTTTTCGTGGACAATCTTGACATTGATGGAGCCATTCCACACTCGCTTTTGTATCTCAGATAGTTCCTCTAGCGACATATCTGTATCATTATTCCAGGTGTCTCGATGGGTGTCCCTACGTCCTCCACCTCGGTTGTTTCTAGTCAGGTTCAGTAACCAGCCTTGGCAAGATAAACCAAAAAAAAAAAAAAAAGAGTAAGCCAGCCCACCTTCAATTTCATTCCAATTATGGAAGAAACTACCACACACCGCACTTGTGGCTATATAATGGGGAGTCATTGTCTCAAAAGTGTTTCACCACACAACCACCAATGATGTACAAACAAAGGCTTACAAGCCTTGACCTGCCGCAGCTTATACCAGCGTTGGACCTTGTTGATGTTGGCCACGCAGTTGACACGTTCCGCCCCGTGAGATACGACTTGCGCGATTTGCCAAGCAACTTGCCCGTGTTCAACAAGGCTGGAATAGTCCGGCGGTTTATCAAGAGGAGGGTCACGAGTGCACCCGTGCTTAAGGAATTGCCGGCGGTGCCACAAAGTCACACTCGGAGCCCAAGAGGGGGCCGGTGTGTGTCGATGTTTGCAAAGACGGCCTCGAATGGGGCCACCTTTACCACTGTCGCCACCACCAACACTACGCCTTCTGTTGTAGCAGCAGCATCAGCATCATTAGCCAACCCAACAAGGATAGCGCTGCACCCTACTACCGTGAGCCGCTTTCCCGAAAGTGCCACTCCAGATCCCGCTGCTGCTCCACGCTGGCGTATCTCCTCCCCATCCATACTATCTGATGGGGGCGCAAACTACGAGGTGGTCAACACGTCCGATGGCGGTGACACAACCAGTTTGCAAGATAGTTTGTTTTCTGGAGACCAATCCGTGCTGTCAGAAGAGGAGGTAGCCCAGGCGCCACCACCCGCACAAATGCCCTCACTCGTACTTCCAAAGGTACGACACTCGCCCGCCAAATCCGGCATGGTGGCCATAGATGTGTGCTTGGACCCAGCATATTCGTATAGGGATAGCCGGTACCCCAAAACAAACATCACGACGCCATTACGGTCAATTAGCGATTTGCACCAATACCAACCCAAAAATCGGCCTTCAAATACAAGGGCAACATCAATGGTCTCAGCCGTGCCTACAAACAAAGAGCTACCGCCGTTGCCAGACAAGAGACAGAACAGATTCCATAGATGGACCCACCCTGCAATTGGACAATCAAGTCGTCATGTTAGTACTTCTTGAGGATCCCATTTAGGTAATGCCATACTCTGTCACTTTCCGGTTGATGAATCTGCTTCCCCGGTGGTGTGTGCCACCGGCGCGAAGCAGCTAGAGGAGAGCAAAGAAGATGAAAGAAAAGAAGCCGAGCAAGAAATACTTGGTCAGGAGGTGGTGGAACAAGCAGTGGTTCCACCCACAGTCGACGACTCGTCGTGTGACATTACTGATGTTAGACAATCAAGGTTGCCCGGCCCATTTGCGTTGCCCTCATCCACATCAACCTACTTTTTCAAACACCCCTCGGCCTCGGCATCTTCTTCGGCCTTGCCGTCCCCTTCAGCTTCGGCACCGGCATCAGCAACGGCATCGGCCTCGGCATCAGCTTCATCGACATCCTCGCCAGAGATGGACCAGGACTTGTTTGTCCCACAGAGCTTGAAGGACGTGATCAACCGCGACGACACCAATGACTATTACATTTCTGAATCGTCCCCCAAGTCTCTCATAGTGTCCAAGTGGAAGCCGCAGTATGGGAAATGGGAGTTGATCACGGTGGCGGAAAAGTTGTTTGTCAAAATCGCCATCAACTACGAATTGAACAAGGCGTGGTTTATGGTGTTTAAGGAGGAGTTTGACCAAGACGTGGGCGAGGAGGTGGACAAGCCGGTGTTGTTGTTGGACATTCTCCCCTCGGTGTCGGAAACCACCCTTTCGGCATTGGACTTGCAGCTCCACTCTGTCAACTCGATTAGCCAAGACAAGATGATGGTCTTGCTCCGGTGTTCCTCTGGCGCATTGGTGCAGGGCATCAGAGCCCAGTTGGAGAATGCCATGGCGGAGCTAGCAAAGGGTACCAACCCGGGTTCCAAGACCACGAGCTTAGCGTCGATGTCGGCAAGCTCGTCACTCATGGGCTCGAAATCATCAACAATGACGAGCCTATCCTCGCTTGCCACCTCCATCAACGGCAACGAGATTTACAATTCGTGCATCATCAACAACCCCAATTCGTCTCGTCGAAGCTTG
>JAJMCF010000743.1:13828-35365 GCA_030585045.1 Zhuliangozyma parablackwelliae | reverse complement strand
GAGGGGGGCGAGGGGGGCGAGGGGGGGTGGACGGGACGGGACCGGGCGACAGAAACACGCAATAAATAAATAAAAAAAAGAAAGGACAACCAGGGGGGGAAGAGCTTTCTTGCTTGTTGGGTTGGGTTGGGTTTGGGACTGGATGCAGATGCTACGAAGAAAGGGAAGCGGTCTTTATAGGGTCGAGTGATGCTGGTTGAGGCCTGATGAAATTACCTGACACACGTCCAAAAGAAGTGTTCTGGATTGGGTGAAATTCAAAAGGCAGGCGCAGAGAACCAGACCCCGTGCCAGGCGCAGAGGCAGATGGAAGAGAAGACCCAAAGCGAAAAGTCGAAAGGCCAAAAGCCAAGGAAGAATGAAAACTGTAGTGGGAATGTTTCCCGGTATTGTCTTCCGGCTCCGTGCTTCCCATTACACAAAAGAGACGGGGGAAAAAAAAAGGCGCCAGAATTTCATGTACCATTTTGGGTCAAATTAGCAAGCCGATAATTGGGGACGGCGAGAGGGACATTGTGCTGCAACCAGGAGAGACATTGCACTTGAGACACTTACATAAACACATTCGCACACACAAACACACAAGCACACAAACACACACACACACACACACAGCAGGACATAGGAGGAAAAGTACCAGATGTTTGATATTGGCGGGTTCCGAATACTAGCGGTATCTGACCTACAAGGCAACTGGGACGGGCTCGCGCAGCTCTGCAAAGACCAGCTACAACAGGGACGGTCAATACACGCGATTATACACACGGGCAACTTTGGGTTCTGGGACCGGGACACCATTGATGAGTGCACCGACGTTGCGTTTTTGAAGCAAGTTGTCGCGTTTCTGGGGACGGTTGAGACGGGGTTGGCCGAGGAGTTGAACAATGTGAGCTTGATCACCCCCCTGGGTAATGGTAACAGCAACAGCGATGACTGCGACAATGACACTGCTGGTGAAAGCACCCTAGCCCATTTCAAGACCAAACTACTGTCAATTAGCCATTTCGAGGATTATGCCACGGGCAAGAAGCAATTGCCGTGCCCCGTGTATACGATTTTTGGCTCGCTCGACGACCCCCGAGTGGTGGATAGGGTACAAACGGGTAGAGTGGTGATACCGAACCTTTACCTCGTGGACCATAAGCACACTTACGAAATCGAGACGACGCCAGGTTCGCCCGCGATCAAGGTCTATGGCTTGGGCGGCCTGTTGAAGATCCATAGCTTGTTTGACGAGGGGAACTTGTCGTACCCCGATGTCACGGGTAAAGTTGGCGAGCTCTGGATCACGCTACTTCAAATTGCCGAGCTCTACCTCAATGTGACCGTCGGCGGCTTGGACAAAGCAGCACCACCATCACCACCACCACCGCAACTGACAGCACCACCACATTCATCAGACACAATCAACATCTTTTTGGCGCATGCCCCCGTCATCAAAACACCACTACTAGAACATTTGGCAATCGTGACCAACGCCGACTTTACAATCAGCCAGGGCTTGCACTTCCGGTACCCCGTCATGGGCAACGGCATGAGTTTTGTCGACAGCATGGGAGGATCCGCGGGGTACGTTGAGAGTTACCGGTCAAAGTTTTCTCGCCTCCGGATGATTCTTGGCGAGTTGTGGGTGGTTATAAAGGACAGCCTTTGCGAGCTACTACAGGACGAATCAAAAGCGGGGTTGAGCAATATGGTGGAGTTGGGGCTCAGCTTGTTTGACAAGATCCCGGTGTCTGTGGGCGACACTTTGGACAAGATTGTCCCGCTAAGTCTCAAGCAGCCCCCGCAGGACGATAGCGACAAGCGGGTTCTCAAGAGGATTAACGACCACTATTTCCAGGCGTACTACAACTTGTGGCACTTTAACTTGTGCGACTACTCAACGGGAAAAGGCGATCCCAATATAATGGTTTTCAATATGAGCGGCGCCGGAAAGTTTATGCTTGAGCATTGCAGCAGTCAAGGGTTTGACTTTGGTTTCAAGATGAATGGGAGGGGGAAGGTGGAAAACGGAAAGGGGAAGGGGAAGGTGAAAAAGAAGGAAAAGGAGGAGGAAGACGATGACGAAGAAGAACAAGAACAAGAACAAGAGGAAAAGAGGCACTACGAGGAGGCCGCCACCGACGAATCGAATGACGAGCCCGACGAGCGGCTCCACACATCAAAGCCATTCAAAGGATACCAAAGAGGTCGTGGCGGCAGGGGTCGCGGACTGCTGAGAGGACGGGGGAACAATTACCGAGCAAGGTCCCGCGGCGGGAGGTCGCGATAGAGTATCAACCTGAACCGTTTATAAAATACAAATGTATGGACTATGTGATGTATGCCAATGGGGCAATTCTGTCTTTCTGCATGTATTGCTTAGTCTTCCAATAACCTTTTCCAATAAAACCCCTAATGTTCGAATGGCAACTTCCGGCCAAATATAACATCGCCATCCTTCTTGATTCTGATCATTATCCAAAACCACATGGCGGCACCAAGGGCTTTGCTACCCCACTGTGCCACAAGGTCCTTGGCTGGCCCCGCAGCCGGGGCGTGGCGGATGTATTTGATTGCGTGTGCTCCTGCCATAGCTAGATATCTCTTGCCGTGTCTACTGAATACAGTTGGTTTTGCTTTTCCCATCAATTTGGTTGGTGGAGAGAAAAAAAATCAGCAGAAAAAACGTTGACTTCCAATTTGGGATATGTATGTGTAAAAGGGCGTGGCATTGTGAAGGCTTCACAACTTTGACCGCAGGCACCTTAACCACACCTTGCAAAAAAACAATAAGGCTGCTGCTCCACAAGCGAGGTTCGCCACCGATTCTCTTTGTATGCGCTGCCACAAACGCCTGGCGAATCGTATGGGGATCTTCTTGTAATCCTACACAACCTGCTTTTCCTTGCTTCTACAACCTCCACCACCACCAAATCCAGTATCCCCCCACATGCTACCAATTAACATTTTCGCGGGGCCCCGGGGGACTGAGAAGGTTTTCCTGCCCCCCCCCCCCCAATAAAAAAAGAAGGACTGTTCCCAATGAGAGCAAGAGTGATATCTCCGATTGCGTCGATTCGCCACGAAATCACAGGCGTGGACAGGAGTGAGGGGTGTTGAGGTAGACACCTTGTTGGTGAGTGTGTATACATGTGTGTGCTTACGACCGAGGCGCCTTCAAGTGCCCTGGGATTGGCGCTCTTGCACATTTCCAGGCGACTCTATGGATATGAAATTCCCATCGTGAGGTCATCTTTCTTCTTCAAACGAATTGATTTTGGGAAAAAAAACCCAAAAAAAAAAATCTTAAAAAAAAAAAAAAAAAAAGGTTTCTTTGGGGCGCAACCTCAATGAGTCTTGGGCTTTATTGTGGTTCCCTTTTTTTTTGTGTGGATTTGGCACCAGTGCGATCCCCCCCCCCCCCCCAAAGACTCTATCGTTTCTCTGAAAACGTATCTCGATCCATTCTACGACTGGGCTCATGTGTATCGCCACACGGTATCGGGAATTGAATAGTGAGACAGAGGGGGGTTGTGTTTTGTGCTCTCTAATAAAATGTATTCTATGTTTCTAATATCAACTACCTGGTTTGCAACTTCTGCCCCAGTTGCCAAGCCATGGTCTGCTTCATTCAGTACTCAAGTTGGTATGGCCGCTGCTGCAGGGGCTGGGTGGGCGCGGGCGCGGGCACGGGCGCCTCCTGGAGATAATGGAAGTACTCGTCGCCGTTTCTCTTGTCCCTGCCGCGCTCTTGGCCCCGCCGGGAATCGCGCTCGTGTAACCGGTAATGCCTCGTCATGTTGGACTTGACCGAGAACAACTTGCCACACCCATCCCACGGACACTTGAAGATCTTCTCCCCCGTGTGGGAGTAGTAGTGTGTTTGCAACGACGAGGGACGTTTGAATTGCTTGTTGCAGATGCGGCACCGGTTTCTTTCCGCGGTCTCGGGCGTCATGTCGTGCACAGTAGCCGTGTGGCGTCTCTTGCGCACCTTCTTGTCTCCCAGCATCAACAGCGGCGCGGCTCCAGGCTCTCTCGACGACGATGCAATCACCGGCACTAGCGACCTCAGCAGCGATTGCAGCAGTGACGACAGCAGCAGCAGCAGCAACAGCAACAGGAGCAGCAGCAGCAGTCCATAAGAAAGATGTGGCGCATTCGTTGTGTACCCATTGGCGAGAAGTTGCCGCCCTGGGTGCGGCAACGGAGGGGTGTCAAAGGCAGACGACGAGGCAGTCGGGGGTGGTATGGGGTTCATGGGAGGCAAGGAGGGCGCCAAGTAGCTGTAGGGGTCGGGGCTGATGAGCTCGCCTGGTTGTAGACTGGTGGTGCTGCTATTGCTGCTACTGCTGGTGCTATATCCAGGGACACCATTGCTTGGAAACACCACTTGTCCATAAGAGTAGGTGGGATTGTTTCTTGCTGTTGTGTAGTAGCTGTCACTATGGGGTGGCGGTGGAGGGTGATTGTATTGGTGGTGGTGTAAAATCAGGTTAAAGTGGGGCTGTTGCAAATACTGGGGCAGGTATTGCAGCAGCGGTTGTTGCAGCAGCAGCAGCAGCAGCAGTCCCAAAGATTGCTGCCCCGAGAATTGGGACTGGAGAGGACGGTGGTTCTGGTGGTAAATCAGCTGGGGGTAGTCCACAAACTGGGCGCCCAAGGTGGGCTGGGCTTGAGAATATTGCATTGTTAAGCTTCGGTTATCTGTTGCGAGTCTTGTAGTGGGTAGGTTCTTTTGAGTAGGGGGATGGGACATTACTTTACTTTAATACATTCTTTAGGCTTGAATGTACTTGGTAAGGGGAAAGGTGTTATAAAGTGCCGTATGTGTGTCTTTTTTTGTTTGTTTGGTTGTATGGAATCTTGTGATACTGTTTGCTAGGCCCTAATTAGGTGGAGCAGTAAGGAGGTAAAGGAGTGGGGGGGGAGGGAGAGAGTTAATGGTTTTATCCAGCTTCCTTTTTTTTTTTGCAATTGATGGGTGGCATTTGCCTTATTTATAAAATCCAGGAGAACAAACTTCCCACCTCAATATCGGGGGCAATTCCCACAATGAGGAACTCATGGTTATGTCTTCCGAGACCCTTCCGCCCACACACCCCCCCTTCTCTCTCTCTCCCTTGCTCAGCCAGACTGCGTAAGTCCTAAACTGGCTCTTTTTTTTTTTTTTTTTTTTTTGTTGGCTTCTTTATAAACAAAGAAAAAAAAAACATAAAATGAATATGCGAAAAAAAAATTATAAAGTTAAAAAATAAAAAAGGATAAAAAATAAAATGAGGCTGCCTATTGTTATCGCCAACAGACAGGACGCATACAAGCCCAAGTGCCACCTTCTGTGCATACTTCCTGTAAGTTGACAAGCCTATGTCCGCCAAAGCTTACATGCATTTCTTTTATTCTTGCTCAATATCCATTTATCCTCCCTTACTGCCTCTTTCCACAAGTCCGTGAGGCCACTCCCCCCCAAACAGGAATTCTTCCCTGGCGCTAGTGTGCGTAAGTTCCTGCCCGCTTTGTGCGTTTTCGCTACACAATGCCCAGGGAAAAGAGCGCGAGGACAGGGATGCTAGGCATGGGGGGGAAGGGCCAAGGTAGGTCACAAAGCAATCCAGCTGTCGCTTGTTTGTGTTGCCCCGTCTAAATACACTCGGTTTGTGGAACGGGAGTTCTAGAACAATCATGTGATCCGAGGTAGGGACCCCACCCCTCCTATTGTGCCTCCTTTGTTGTTCATGTTAGCAGCCTGGCTCAGGACTAAACCGGGCAGGCTGGTACTTTACCCAATCAGAGAACAAAGAGGGAATAAAAGTGCTCATTGAAATTTCACCGCCATTGCGTTTTGTGGCTACATAAGGAAAGTAAAAAAAAAAAAAAGTGAGAAGAAAAATATGCCGACGCAGGTTTTGCAGCCCATGCAGATGAGATTGCAAAAACGAGGAGGTGAGGGACTGCAGGGTTAAAATAAAAAAAAAAAAAAAAAAAGAGGCGAGAGTATGAAAGAAAGAGAGAAAGAGACCAGTGTGTTTGCCAGCAATGAAAGTGTAGGAGGAAAGAAAAAGAGTGAAAGTGAGAGGCTAAGGGAAGAAAAGTGCGGGGGATTGAAAGATAAGGGTTTTTACTTCAACCAAATACCCACGTAAAGGTATCTCTTCTTGGAGTATGGGAAAATTACGTCGGCAGTGATCTCTTGAACTTGCCACCCTTGGTTTGGTCCTTGGCACTTTTTTGTAACTTGTCCGGATATAGAAATTCACAACCAGCCCCGAAGGTATCACAAATGTTTAAACCCCGTAAGGTTTGTCTCGCTAGCGCTCGGTTAAACTTGGCTAAACAGCAATTATATGACCAATACCTGAGACATGCACCAATAGAGTAACATCAATAAAGCAAAAAAGGAGGTTGTAGATCGTTTAGGGGATAAACTTGCAAGGGGAGAGAGGGAGGAAGAACAAGAACAAGAAGAGGTGCGGATTTTCCTGCCTGCTAGCTCGTGGCTTTCAAAAAATGTGGATTTGCCATGCGTTCGAAGCGGCAAGCGGATATCGATTCCACCCTTTGTATAATATCTGAGAATTTCAGGTCTAAACTTTAACCAAAAGTACCCACAAAAACAACAAAAGAATCAAAAACGTAGAACAGCCGAAAGGCTCTGGTGGTAATGCAGACAAAAGATCTAGATGTATGGTGTTGGGCGAGACGCCAGCAGATAATCCTGGCGTCTCGCCTAGGTATTGTAGATCAAAGGGGAACCCACCCACTCTTCCCCTTAGCGACTCGCCTAAGGTTTAGACAACAAGAGAGTGCCTCAAGCGAAGAGAGGCCGAGAATGGAAAGTTTTTGTTTTCGCAACTGGACAAGGTATTGTCGGTTTGCCGACCACGAATCACATGCTCATGAAAGAAGTACATCTCTCCAACCATAGCTTCTGCGCCTCCGCCCCCCCTTAAAACTTACTTTTTTGACCAAACCGTATCTGAATCGAATTTCAAGGCGTCAGTAAACAAAGGCAACCACATATCCGGAGCACTGGGGGGTGGGGGGGGAATGTAGGTCTAATTCACTTGATTTTCGCGCAGGTTCATGTT
The DNA here is from genome assembly GCA_030585045.1 of Zhuliangozyma parablackwelliae. Classification (NCBI taxonomy): domain Eukaryota; kingdom Fungi; phylum Ascomycota; class Pichiomycetes; order Serinales; family Debaryomycetaceae; genus Zhuliangozyma; species Zhuliangozyma parablackwelliae. The sequence continues at coordinate 28,292 of JAJMCF010000743.1, read as the reverse complement.
GGCTCTTTCCCCCCACGCTGGATAAGGCCACTTTCGGCTATCGTCAGCTGTTTGGAATATCGTGTTGCCTGATTTCCTTTTTTTTTATTTACGTTATTGTTATTGGTGGGGGAGGAGGGGGGTGCAAACTCACGACAGTATTGCATGTACGGAGAGCAACTTTTTTCGCAAGATATTGCCCAAGCCGCCGGCCGCCCTGGAATAAGCGCGCGTCGTTAATCCCGCCCTTTAGCTGGAATCACTCTGAAACTACTGCTAATCAAAGAAGAAAGGTTGAAGGAAGAACCTTCTCATTCCTTCTCTCCGTTCCCAATAAAAATTATCATACCGCAATAGGGTATTGGTATCTTTGCCAAAAAAGAAAAAAATTTCTAGAATGAGGTGTGTGTCGAAAGTCAAAAACAAGGCGAGAATGAGGTGTGGATTGGGTTGATTGCTGAGGGAGAATAAGTGGTTCTGCAGTTGAGCGTCGATTTGGGGGAGGTTCAGTAGGGGACTAGGAGGGCTACTGACGTGATACAGGTTGTATGTATCCCGGGTGTTGGTTATGTTCTTGGTGCCGAGGGAGGTGGCGCGCTGCTTTGGGGCGCTACTTAGGGAGGGGATACCTTGACTCGTGATAGGTGTGCGTGATTCGGATACGTGATAGCGCACCTTGAAACCTTAAAGATGTTGAATCCAGAAACAATGCCAAATTCTAAAATTTCTTAAAAAAGGCAAGGATTCATAAAAGTGGCTGACAATTTGGAAGATTATGTGGACATCGTCAGGATAAATCCACTTTTTTTGTGGTTTCTGTTTATCCGTGGAACCGAAACCTAGACTCATTGTTGATGTTGAGTATATCCACGGAGCAAGGAGTAGGAATTGCGGCTGTGGCTGCCGCTGCTAGTGAACTTGAAACTGCGATTGAAACTGCCACTTTCAGTGTCTTCTTTCACTATTTTAGTTTTGTTCGTAGACAATCTAGAAGCCTGCTCGTAGCTGTTTGTGTTTCCATGGAAGAGAAGTATGGAAGTGCCAATTGAAAAAATGAAACACTAGTAGACACCACAAACACCACAAACACCACAAAGAACAACACACAAAAAGGTAAAGAATATGCATTCGGCAGAGCAAACGTACGCCCGCCCTATTTTGATGCATGCTGGGCTCAATGATTAGCCGAAGCAGGGAAAAATCGAAAGCTTGTTGTGTCAGGAAATGGAATGCTGACAAAAAGGGCTGGAAGGGAGTTTTCCATTGCACGACCACTCGGAATGACAATATGCTCTTACGGAGGAAGAAAGAGCTCCAGCTATTTTGAAGTTTGCTATTTTGCTATGTATTGTAAATGTTTGCGGTGTAATTCGCCAGCGGTTGGGGCAATATGTCAGGGGGGGAAGAGATCTCAAACATGATTGGCTCCAGATTGGCTTTGTATCGTCAATCGCCAAGATCAGAGGGTGCGCCGTGCTAATCCTGCGCACGCGTCTTGAGGGACTGTGGTGTCGGTGGTGTCGGTGGGGGGGAAGGGTAAGGGGTTAGGAGTGGAGTGGAGTGGGAGGGAAGGGGAGAGGGCAATACAGTAAAGAGAAAGAAGGAGATTGCAAGATGAAATCCGGCTGCAAAGTTTGTGTAACTTTTTTTTTTTTTCTGGGTGGACTCAGTGGGTTTATGCAAAGGTTACGATACTTGGGCACCATCAACTTGTCTTGCTTCGGTTAAGGCGCCCGTCCCCCCGATCTATTGTTCGGTTCTCCCTTTGCTCTTGCTAGCGATCCTGCCCTCTTCAAATAAGAGACCTAGCTTTTGATTTACCCTTTTTTTTTATTTTTGCATGTAATGGTTACAGACAGGCTGCAATTCTTGCATTATATGGGTTATGGCTGCAGTAATAGGCGTCGTTGCTCGAGATAAAGTCGGGCCACTCCAGATGCATCTTTGCCAACCTCACCCTGGTTACAAGTGTCGAAGTAGTGTGGCACAAAACACGACAGCTAACGAATATTAATTACCCAAAAAAAAAATGGCCTGATTCTTTGGGTGGGGGGGAAATGTACCAGGCTGGTGCCACACGTGACCCCCCCCCCCCCAGGCTGGGTATCAGTAAGCGAGTCTCTGTTGTCTATGTGCTCAAAAAAAGTTGACAGCTACTTTGGTCCCAAAACATTTGGCCGAAATTTCGTCCAATATGTGATCAAAACAATTTTCATAAATTCTGACAAAACAACAATAGTGTTGGTCTCCACACTCAAACGTTTTGGAATACAATGTTTGTTTCCCCTTCACTCGCCTCTAGGTATTGTACCTTTATTGTAGGTTGCCCTTCTTGGTAAATTGTGGTGCGTGGCTGCAAATGGCTCACTTCCCAAAAGGGTAATTTTTTTTCTTCCTACATTTAGCCTTGATCGAAAGGCTTGACCTCCTTCATCTATTCCCTGCCCGATCAGCACGGCCAAGGACTTGCAGCCAAGAGCTCACCGAATGGCGATGGTGTCTACCCACGCCTGATTCACACCAGTCCCCAACAGCGAGCCAGTAACAGCGACACACACAAACCAGCAGCAAAACACAGGACCATTTTTGGTCATTGCTGTGAACCAATGCGGGAACCGTTGTGGGAACAATAGAGAAAAAAAAAAAAATTTCCCCACACGCAACTACCCAAAGGATTTCCACTTTCGAACCACCATCTCCACTCGCCTCCAAATCAGCTCTCTTTTAAGAAATAACTTGTCCCTACATGTTTTGATACAAATTGTAGACTTGTTCCCCTTATTTTTCCTCTCTCTTTTGGATATTTACACCTCGTCGAGTCCCATTGCCACCACCCTTTATACCTTTCCAAGTCCCATCACTACCACCACCCTCCTCGAGTAACACCACCACCTACTCAACATGCCAGCGGAGTACTCAGTAGGTACTGGCCTTCTAAACCTACTACAAAACATCCAAGATGGAGCGGCACCGGGCACAGGTATCTCAGAATTGGTCAAACTTGCCCACAACATCGTTGGCGACAAGATCCCGCCCGCCTTTATCACCTATGCCATAGGCATCCAGAATAACTTGTTTGGCGGGTACCCTGGCACCAAGGACATAGCGCCCTCGATTGTGTTTGCCGCGATATTCGCGGTGTTGATGTTGTTCCACATTGTCATTTTCGGCATCAACTGCTCCCGCGGCCACTACTTTTACATCTCGGTGGTGTGGATTATTTGCGCCATCTTCAAGACCATTGGATTTGCCCTTCGAGCCAGATGGGCACAAGACGTTACCCTCGTGGCTATTGGGTTGACGTCGGAATTCTTTTTGGTGGTCCCATCGATTATTATGGTGTCAGCCAACTTGATCTTGGCCCAGAGATTATTCACCTGGAGACATCCAGTGGGTGGTTCTCGTAAGTTGTTTTGGTTCATTATGATAATGTTGTATGCGTTTGTTGTCGTGTTGATCGCGGTGACCATTCTCGCTTCGTTTGTGCCCTACTTGAACTACCTCAGCTGGGATTCTTATAGGTCGTGGATCAAGACGGTGCAGTTTAGTGCCGTGTTGGTTATCGTTTACAGTTTGACCAGTGTCTCCTTGATTGGCTTGTCGTTCTGGTTGCCCACCAAGAAGGATGAAATGAGATACACCTACCAGCCGTGGTGGATCGAGTCGTTTGCCCCATTGTACTTTGTCGAAAGCGGCGTCGCTCAAAAGGCCGAGGAGACGTTTATGAAGAGAAACACCAACCACAGACACGCCACCAGAGTCATTGCCGCCACCCACCACCACTTCAATATGGTCAAGGGGTTGTCCACCCAAAGAGGCGACTTGACGCACAACGTGTCAATGGGGCTCTTGATCGTGACAACCTTGTTGATCCTTGTTGGTGCCGTGGGCAGGTGCATTGTTGTGTTTCAAGCCCGCGAGACCAGGTACGCCAGTAAAGCGGCCGACCCTTGGCTCATGTATGCTTGCTGGGGAGTGATGGAGGCTGTGATCAACGTGCTCTACATTGTGGGCCGCGTGGACCTCAGATTCTACCGTCCCGACGTGTTGCCCAAGCGCGTCAGAGCCATCATCACGGCGGAGCAAACCTACTACCCATCCTCGGACGAGGAGGAGGAAGGTTTCCACCGCGACAGGCCCGAGACGTACAAGTACTTGCGTGGAAGGGCCGAGCGCGGTCCATACACACAGGAGGCGGCACAAGCAGCAGCTATGAAGCACCACGAGGACCAGGAGTCGGCGTTTGACGACGACGACGACGACGACAACGAAAACTACTACGACGACGACGCTGAGTCTGACGAGTGGGATTTCAACTCGCCCAAGGAAAAGCACAATAGCACATCCAGCGACGAGCAACAGCTTCCATACCCCGATCTTCCTCAAAAGCTGGCTGATGACGCTGCGTCTGAATTCAACTTCTAGTGCAAAAAACCTTTTTTTTTTTTATTTTTATATGCCACCCATTTCATTTAATATTCAGTTCTTCCCTCGTTGCTTCACCGCCCTCTGGCTTGACATCTTCCCCCCTATTGTTTGCTGTTTGTGTGTCTTGTCTGAGCTAAATCGCTCATTTTTTAACTCTCTCTCCTTTTTTTTTAACTCATTTTTTTCTTCTTTCTGACTCTGCCCTTCCAGCCCCACATGGCTTGCTTGGCGTTATCATTGGGAAGTGACTCAGTTGAAAAATTTTTCATTTTCCCACCACCCAGAACCATAATCATCCACCACAAATGGCACAAGAATTGACTCACCCTTCAATCAAGGACAGCTGGTTTGCTGAGATTTCCAACACCATGTGGCCTGGCCAGGCCATGTCGTTGAAGGTGGAAAAGGTTTTGCACGTGGAAAAGTCCAAGTACCAGGACGTTCTCGTGTTCAAGTCGCAGACGTATGGCAACGTGTTGGTGTTGGACAATTGTATCCAGGTGACTGAGCGTGACGAGTTTGCCTACCAGGAAATGATCACCCACTTGGCGTTGAACTCGCACCCCAACCCCAAGAAGGCGTTGGTTATTGGTGGCGGCGATGGTGGCGTGTTGAGAGAGATTTTGAAGCACGAGTCGATCGAGGAAGCTTGGTTGTGCGACATTGACGAGACCGTTATTGAAGTGTCCAAGAAGTACTTGCCGGAAATGTCCAAGTCGTACTCGGACCCCCGGACCAAGGTCCACATTGGCGATGGGTTCAAGTTTTTGGCCGAGTACAAGAACCAGTTTGATGTCATCATCACCGACTCGTCAGACCCCGAGGGCCCTGCCGAGTCCCTTTTCCAAAAGCCATACTTTGAGTTGTTGAAGGATGCATTGACCGAAAAGGGTGTCATCACCACCCAAGCGGAAAACATCTGGATCCACATGGACATTATCTCCAAGTTGAAGCAGGACTGTAAGGAGATCTTCCCCGTGGCCGAGTACGCCTACACCATGATCCCAACCTACCCATCGGGATCCATTGGGTTTATGGTGTGCAGCAAGGACGCCAACGCCAACGTCACCAAGCCAATCAGATTCGACTGGGACGACGAGTTTGTCAAGAAGAACTTGAAGTATTACAACAAGAGAATCCACGAAGCTTCGTTTGTGTTGCCAACCTGGGCCGACGAGATTTTGAACAAGAAGGACTGACACTGCCGTTTTAGAATAGAGATTTAGAATCTAGCAACGACGACAATGACTTTTGTACCCCCTCTTTTTTTTTTTTTTTTTTTTTTTTTTTTTGCCAGTATAGTTTTCAATCCGTTTGCAGCTGACGCGGCAACCAGGGCCGGCCTTAAAAAAAAAAAAGATTAGCCTCGAAGGACAAAGATTGGGCTAAAGAAAATACAATCAAATTTTTTTTCCTTCCTACTTGCGATGGCGTACTTGTATTCACAAAGGACCGGTAGGTAGATAACAGCATACACAACACATTTTTTGAAAATGGCAAAGTACGAATGCACCCCGCATATGGAGGACTTTCTCCGTGAACTTCCCAAGTGTGAGCACCACGTCCATTTGGAGGGCACGTTGGAGCCCGCATTGTTGTTTAAACTTGCCAAGAGAAATAACATCACCTTGCCCAACCTGTTCCCCACCAGCGTTGAGGAATGCAACCAGAGGTACAACAACTTTGCCGACTTGCAGGATTTTCTTGACCACTACTACATCGGCATGAGCGTGCTCATCACCGAGCAAGATTTCTACGACTTGGCCATGGACTATTTTGCCCAGGCCCACGCCGACGGGTGCCACCACTCGGAAGTGTTTTTCGACCCCCAGGGCCACGTCGAGAGGGACATCCACCTCGACACGGCGGTTTCTGGCTTCCACCGCGCGTGCAAGGACGCCAATACGAAATACGGCACCACCAACAAGCTCATCATGTGCCTTTTGAGACACTTGCCGGCCGAACACGGCATGCAAACCATCCACTCGGCCAGCAAGCACTTTGAAAACGGCACCATCCACGGGTTGGGGCTCGACTCGAGCGAGAAGCCCTTCCCGCCGCATTTGTTCGCCGAGTGCTACCAGCACGTGAAGGAAAACTTCCCCGACGTGGGGTTGACCGCCCACGCGGGCGAAGAGGGCGACCACACCTTTGTTTCCAACTCGTTGGACTTGCTCGACGTGAGCCGGATCGACCACGGCGTTAATAGCCACCAGGATGAAGAGTTGATGGCGAGGTTGGCCGTAGGGAAGACCATGTTGTCGTTGTGCCCCTTGTCGAACGTCAAGCTCCAAGTCGTCCAAGATGTGGGCGAGTTGCCCATTGGCTTGTTTTTCGAAAAGAATGTCCCATTTTCCATCAACTCGGACGACCCGGCCTACTTTGGAGGGTACATTTTGGACAACTACAGGGCGGTGCACACGAGATTCGGGTTTAGTGTCGACCAGTGGTGCAAGATTGCCTTGAACGGGATCATGGGGTCCTGGTGCGACGATAGGCGTAAGAAGGAGTTGAGCGAGTTGGTTCACGCCGTGGGCAAGAAGTACACTATAGACGTAGAGCAGATTTAGAATATAGACACGATCCAGCAGGGTACGCCAAGAGAGAAGGGATGGACTTCCGTAGTCACACGCACGACCGGGTTGCGCATTTCGCCTCACCAGATTACAGACCCGGCCAAAAAAAAAAAAAGCACCAGCATTACCAATACTCACACTCATACTCACACTCCCCCGCTGACTACATCATGTCATCGTCGCGGAAGAAATTGCTACTTATGGGCCGTTCTGGCTCCGGCAAGTCGTCCATGAGGTCGATCATCTTTTCCAACTACTCTGCATTTGATACGCGGAGACTCGGCGCCACTATCGACGTTGAGTTATCGCACTTGCGGTTCTTGGGCAACATGACACTCAATCTTTGGGACTGCGGCGGCCAGGATGTGTTTATGGACAACTACTTTACCAACCAAAAGGACCACATTTTCAAAATGGTGCAGGTGTTGATCCACGTCTTTGACGTGGAGAGCAAGAGCATCAACAAGGACATTGAGATATTTGTCAAGTCGTTGACCAACTTGCAAAAATACAGCCCGGGGGCAAAGATCTTTGTGTTGCTACACAAGATGGACTTGGTGCAGATTGACAAGAGACAGGAGTTGTTTGACATTATGATGGACAAGTTGCAGAAGATCTCCAACCCGTACCAGTTTAAGCTCGTGGGGTTCCCCACGAGTATATGGGACGAGAGCTTGTACAAGGCATGGTCGCAGATTGTGTGCTCCTTGATCCCCAACATCAACTTGTTCAACAGCAACTTGGTAAAGTTCAACAGCATACTCGATGCCGAGGAGATTATTTTGTTTGAAAAGACCACCTTTTTGGTGATATCGTCCACCGCATCGATACAGCAGCAGCAGCAACTACAGGGCGCAAGCATAGAGGCAGCCAACGGACATTCAGCGGAGGCGGAGGGAAGAGGAGCAGAAGAAGAAGAGTTGGACCCAAAACGGTTTGAAAAGATCTCCAACATCATCAAGACATACAAACAGTCGATCTCAAAGCTAAGGACAAACTTCCGCAACTTGATCATCCGTGGAAGCAAGAATAGCTTCTATATCGACGTGTTGACGGATAATATGTTTATCATGATTGTGTTGAGGGACAAGGACCAGCCTGGCGTCTCACAGGAGGAGTTGCTCGTGTTGGACAACATCAAAGCCGCCAGGAGATGGTTTGAAAAGATAGAAAACTCCAACTGATTCTCTCTCTCTCTATATATATATATACAAGCATGTCTACGCATAAGTATACATAAAAACCCGCTACCCCCCATCAAAGTGGTTGGCGCACGACATTATCTCGTTTAACGCGTGTGGAACGATGCCGAAAGTTTTTCCAATACTTTTGTCACAGTATCAAAAAGGACGCTTCTGCTTAAGCGATTGACACCACTTCCACCTTACCTCTATTTATCAACATGGGCAAACTAGCTGAGCTTTTGCTCCACCCATCGGAACTCAAGGCCGCCATTCAGCTCAAGGCGTTCCGACAACCATTGCATGTAAGGCAGCACGAGTCGCCCACGTTGGTGCGTTGTTATGAGTTGCTCGGGTTGACCTCGCGGTCGTTCGCAGCCGTTATTCAGGAGTTGCACCCTGAGTTGCGTGACACCATTGTGATTTTTTACTTGGTTTTGCGTGCCTTGGACACCGTCGAAGACGACATGACCCTCTCGTCCGAGGTGAAGATCCCGTTGTTGCGCCAGTTTGACGAAAAGTTAAACTTGAAGGACTGGACCTGGAACGGGAGCGGCCCCAACGAAAAGGACAGGATCGTGTTGGTTGAGTTTGACCGGATTTTGGAGATTTACCACGGGTTCAAGCCCGAGTACCAGGATATCATCAAGGACATTACCCACAAAATGGGCAACGGCATGGCCGACTACATCTTGGACGAAAATTTTAACCTCAATGGCGTGGAGTCCATCAAGGACTACGATTTGTACTGCCACTACGTTGCCGGTTTGGTTGGCGAAGGCCTCACCAAGTTGATCTTTTTGGCCAAGTTCTCGGACCAGTCGTTGATTCAAGATGGATTTGAAAAGTCAAACTCCATGGGGTTGTTTTTGCAAAAGACCAACATTATAAGGGACTACCACGAGGACTTGGAGGACGGGAGATCGTTTTGGCCCAAGGAGGTGTGGTCAAAGTATACCGACAAGTTGCCCGATTTCCACAACGACCCCAGCAAGAAGCTTGCCGGCTTGAGCTGCATCAATGAGTTGGTGTTGAACGCATTGAGCCACGCCAAGCACTGTTTGGAGTACTTGTCCATGGTCAAGGACCCGTCCACTTTTTCATTCTGCGCCATTCCTCAAGTCATGGCCATCGCCACCTTGGCCGAGGTGTACAACAACCCCAAGGTGCTACACGGCGTCGTCAAGATCAGAAAGGGCACCACCTGCAAATTGATCTTGGAGAGCAGAACGTTTCCCGGCGTGGTTGCCATTTTCCGCCACTACATCCAGGTCATTAACCACAAGTCGTCGGTGAAGGACCCCAACTACCTCAAGATCGGCATCAAGTGCGGCGAGATTGAGCAGTTTTGCGAGGTGTTGTACCCGAGAGAGTTGCCGGCCGGGGCCAAGGCTACCGAGACCCCTGCACGTAAGACAGTTGAACAAAGAGCAAAGATTGACCAATCAATCCAAAGAAGAATTGACCAGGAGAACTTCAACACCAATGCCGTGTTGTTGATAGTCGCAGCATTGTTGAGTGGCGCCGTTTACCTCTTGGTACGTTGAGTCCCCGGGTCTGTTTAGTGGTGTCGTGTGTAGAGCAATATCTATTTTGTTTTAATTATTCGGTTGGTACGTGTACTGACAAATGGGTGGGTGTCAAGACCTTGGCTTACCCCATTATCTTCCCCTCCGTGTCTAATCGAAACGTGTTTATCAAAAAAAAAAAAAACTCAGCCCCAGTAAACGAACCAAATTTGTGTCAACCAAATTAGAACAAGAGCATGAGTGAAAGCACCCCAGTAGCAGCAGCAACAGTGGAAACAGAAACAGTGGAAGCGTCATCCCCAGCAGCAGCAACATCATCCGCAGCAGCAACATCATCCGCAGCAGCAGCAACATCCCCAGCAGCAGCAGCATCATCCTCAGCAGCTGCAGCCACTGCAGCCACATCCTCGGCCAGATTCCCCATCAAGCTAGTCTACTGGTCCTTTAACTATTCTGAGGAGCCGCTAGTCACCCCGATCCTCCTTCAGGAAGAAAATGGCCCGTGTCCGCTTATAGCGTTGGTAAACACGCTCCTTTTCCAGACCGAGGCCCAAATCTACTTCAACACCATCCGTGAACGACCCACAGATCCAAGTACCGAGATCCGGATCTCGGCCGTTCTTGACACAAAGAACTTGCTTGTGCGCGAGCACGACAAAAACGGACACATTGACCTTGACACGGTGCTTTCCCAGGTTGGCGACTTGCTCTTGGTCTTTGGCGAGGGGTCGCACGATAGTGTGAGCCAGTTGCTTGAGAAATTGCCCCTCTTGCACACGGGCTTGGACGTCGACCCCAACCTCACCAATGGGGAGTTTCAAAAAGACTTGGCCACGTTGCTCTTTTCCACGTTTGGGTTGAAGTTCAAGCACGGGTGGGTGATCAACCAGGTCGATAGTGAAGGGTTTGATGGCAAAACCCCCGAGGTGGACCACTACTCCCAGCTCGTGGAGTTGGTTGGCGAGTTAAAGACATTTGACAAGATCCAGGACTACTTGCTCCTTACCGGTGATATCGAAACGATGCAGAACCAGCGGGTCATAAACAAGTGGTTGGAGGCCAACAAGACCCAGCTCACCGAGACGGGGCTAACACGGCTAAACATGGACTTGCGGGACCTCGAGTTTGTGATATTTTTCAGAAACAATCACTTCAACACCCTCTTGAAGAAATCAGACCGAGAGATGTACTTGCTCCTCACCGACTCGTCGTTTATCAACAAGTCGTCAAAGATTATCTGGCAAAGTTTGAATTCAGTCAATGGGCAGGACGATTTGTTTTTCACGGGAGCGTTTATGCCGGTGTTGGACATTGACCAGGATTTGGGCAATGGTGGTGGTGGTGGTGACGGTCACTATGGGGACTACTCACTTTTGAGGCAGTTGCAGGAGGAAGAGGATGCGTTAATGGCAAAGAGCATGCAGAAGGACTTTGAGCGTAAGCAGAAACCGTCAACCCGAGCTGGAAGGAGGGAGGAGGTTAAGAAGGAAGAGAAGAAGGAGAAGGAAGAGAAAAAGAAGGAAAAGAAGAAAAAGGGAAACTGTATGATTATGTAGAATTCAGCAATGCCCCAAAGCCTTTGTAAATAGGCGAGTCTTAAAAATTCAGTCTATTCAGCAGATTGTTCCTGACTCACTGCATCTGCGTCTGCATCCACACTCACACCCTCGTCTTCCTCCCCTTCATACTCCACAGGATCGTACTTGGATCTGATTGCATCTCTCGCCTTCAACTCTTCCACCGTCGGTTCTCTCAACCTAAAGTTTATCCCGTCCACGGTTCGCTCCTTAATAAACTTGTTAATCTCGGTATTGGCACTCGCTCTGTGCTTCTTCAACTCAATCCGGCCCGAGACAGGATAGTAGTATGCCGCCTTTCTCTTTCTCGAGCCATCTTCGCCTTCACCAGCCGAAACAAACCTAATGGATAGTTCCTCGTTGGGGTCAGCATAGCTGTGGTACGTCATGTCGTAGTTTTTCCCGTGCTTCAACCTAAACTCCTCCAACGTTTCTTCCTCCTCGTCCAACAAGTTGATTGGGCGTTCGCGCTGGGTGGAGTGCAATTTTTCGTACAACGCGCTAGCCTGGCCGGGGCCCGCCTGGTACATTGACACCCATTCACCATCCTCGCACCGAATGGGTCTGAAAACCGCCGACTCGAGCGATTTCTTTTGTAGCTCTTCGTCGAAAGCGTCCTTTTGCTGTCGGCGCAACGTGTCCAACTCGCGCTTGACCGAGGCGCTCCCGATGTACTTTAACGCAAAGAATTTAATGTCCAACATCGAGGTGTCGGGGAGTAATGGCCATGCGTCGACCGCCTTCAAGTGCTTCTTTCTCGGGTGCTTAATTGCTTGAAAGTTGGTCAATGATTCCTGGGCACTGTCAAACGACTCGTACACTCTGGCTAGCTGGGATTCTGGGTCTAATTTACCCTCGTCATTGGCGTTAGCATTCTCCTTTTTCTTTGCTTGCTCGTCGCCGTCTCCCGCGTCTTCAGCTCCTCCTCCTCCAACCGACCCGGCTGGCTTGGGCAATGACCGCTCGGCAATGTACTCTGTGCGTCTCAAGAACGAAACACCCGGCTCTGACTTAGAGATCTTGCCTATCCCCGCATCTCTCAACAAGGCTCTGTCCTTGGGATGCAACACCACCGGCTTGTCCTTGTCGTGGTGGTTGGCGAGCGCAGAAATGGCGCTTTGGTCGCCAGCCTCCAAGTACCCCGTGTTGTTGATAAGGTTCAAGTCGAGCCCCAACTGCTCGTCTATCCGCTCCACCAAGCTCTGGAAGTTTTCTTTGCGAAACAACGAACTCATGAGGTACTCGGCTTCTTTCAGCGACGACAACGGCTCGGTGGTGTTGTACTCGATGAATTTGGGGTTCAATGGAGGCGGTGGCAAGTTGTTGGTGTATCGCACCTTGGCAATATAGTCCTGCTTTACCGGTTTCTGCTTCGACATGATTGGTGGTAGTGGTGGATGTGGTGGTGTGCTGTGGATGTGGTGGTCAGCTGTGTCAACTGTTGATTGTTGAAGATGAAAAAAAAAAATCCCAGGTCGTGCAAAACAGAAAAATGGTATACCTATTGTAAACATATACACTATACAGCCTACTTCTTCCATTGGGTGATCATCTTGATAAAGTCGTGGCCCTGTTGCTGGGCCATACCCTTTTCCAAATCAGTAACCTTTCTAGACCCATCGGCACCGGCAAAAGTGCCAGCACCCCAGGGAGAACCGCCATGGACTTCGTTCAAGTCGGTTTGTTTCTCGTACCCGTACCCGAATGGCACATAGATGATACCGTGGTGGGCCAAGGTCGACAATGAGCTCAAAACAGTAACTTCTTGGCCGCCGCCGGGGGTTCCGGTGGACACAAAGAGACCAGCGTACTTGCCTCTCAATTTCTGGCTCGCCCACAACCCACCGGTGCCGTCCCAGAACGATTTCCATTGCGCGGGCATGTTCCCGTATCTCGTGGGCACACCAAAGAGAAAGGCGTCGTAGTCGGTCAACACCTTGTTGTCGGCAATTGGAATGTCGGGCTTGGCGGGCGCCTTGATCAAGGTCAAGATCTCCTTGGAAAGTGTCTCTGGGACTTGAAAGAGGTCCGCTTTAGCCCCGGCAGACTCCACGCCGACCTTGGCTGCCTCTGCCAAGGTGTAGATGTGGTGGTATAACGAATAGGTGATGATTGCAACTCTTGGTGTAGCCATTGTGGGGACAATTGGTGGTAGTGGTGGGTGGTATGAGGAATGGGGTGGGGATGAGAGAGAGGTGAAAGTTGGGGGGAAGGGGCTGAAACGAAGCAATAAACGAATTGCCACTATTTATACTGCGGCTTGGCTGCTTAGTTATGGCAACCCATCCCAATTAGTAAAAAGGTTGTAAGCCCAAGCACACACTCGCCTACACGTTTCAAGTCTGGCACACCAACACCAGTGGGCGGAAATGCAAGATAACACCCCCATTTCCGAAAAAGAAAAGTAGTGGAAGCGCCGGGTGGTGCGGGTAACAAAATTGAGCGGCGCTCCATTGCTGCAGCACGCGCAAGCAACAACACTAAAAGGTTGGGCACGTATATGCAGCCGGCGCTTATGCTTCGCTACTTAATTTCCCTAAACACAGTCTTGACAAAGTCTTGTCCCTGTTGCAGAGCCATACCCTTTTCCAAGTCGCTAACCTTTCTGCTTCCGTCGGCGCCAGCAAACGTGCCGGCGCCCCATGGGCTCCCGCCGTGCACAACGTCCAAGCTCGTCATATCAGGGTACCCGTACCCAAAGGGAACAAAAACAATGCCGTGGTGGACCAAGGTACTCAAGCTATTCATAGCTGTAGCCTCTTGCCCCCCACCCGGAGTCCCTGTAGAGACAAACACGCCCGCGTACTTGCCTCTCAAGGCATTCTTGGCCCACAAGCCGCCAGTCCTGTCCCAGAAAGCCTTCCATTGCGCCGGGAAGTTGCCAAACCGGGTGGGGATACCAAAGAGGAATGCGTCGTACTCGGTCAACGTAGCAGACGAGGCAACGGGAATGTCGGGCTTGGCGGGAGCATGCATCAACGTCAAAACTTCCTCCAGCAACGTTTCGGGGACTTGGTAGAGGTCAGCCGTGCCGCCAGCCGCCTCGACGCCGGCCTTCTCGGCCAAGGCCAATTCGTAGATGTGATGGTACATCGAGTAGATGATAATGGCGACTTTCTTTCCCATGGTGAATATAATGGATAACAAAGGGGATTGGGGTAGGGAGGTGGAAAAGGGGGGGGGGGGGGGGGTGG
>JAJMCF010000743.1:0-13711 GCA_030585045.1 Zhuliangozyma parablackwelliae | reverse complement strand
ATCACTTATATATATATTGAGCCAAGCGCTACCAACATGTGCTCATCTTTCTCTCCACCCCTATTCGTCACTCTCCCCGCGCCCCTTCACATCCCCCCCTTCAACCCCTGCGGTTAAGGAAAGTAGAAAAATCTAGATCCCCCCCTCTTGATGGCTGTCGTGTTTATTTACAGTAGCCTTACTTCACCTATGTACAACCACCCTTTTCCATCAACTTCCGTGTCTTTCCTGTAACTTTTGTCCTGAAACCGTGCTCGTTGGGAGGGCCCAATAAAGACTCAAGAGGAACAATCTCGCCATTGTCAATATCCTTACCCGACTTGATCAACTCGGTATACTCTGTGCGGTACTGCTCCTTGGTCTCCACATCAAGGGTTTTCCATTCTCGACAGGTTTGCCTGTACCCAATTTCCGACTCGGGGACGTTCAACTTTTGGGCCTTTTTAAACTTGTAGTACAACAACGTGTGGAACATATTGACCCGCCCATAAAGGATAACCTGGCCATTTTCAATCTTGCACGTCAACAACTTGGGACTTCTAGTGGCTGACAAAACGTCCACCGTGTCGGGACCTTTGTAGTCCACAAACGTCTTTGCCCCTCGCCTCACGCCCTGGTCCAACCGGCACCAGCCGTCTTCGTCGGGGATGCCAAAGGTGGCCCGGATATCAACGAGCTGGTGGCGCACATAGTTTCTGCCCGAGAGTAGCAAGTCAGTGTACTCCTGTCTGCAGGCTTCCTTTTCCTTTTGTGTAAGCTCCCGCCACTCGTTGCCGGCCTCCCTCTGGTTTTCATGAAACGTCTCCAGCTCCTTCTCGCCCACACCTAGGCGCTTCACCGCCGACTCGGCCCGCTTGGCGGCATAGTAGTTGAACGCGTGCATATGGGTGGGGGAACCCCTTATATGCACCTTGCCATCGCCGTCAACCTTGAGAAGCAAGTGCGCTTTCCTGCCATCCACACCGTCGTATTTGGGTCGGTTCAAGGGGTGGTTTCTCCTCACTCTGTACCCATCGGCAATGGTGTCACCCAAGTATTCCTTGAGTGGGATTGTTTTGCCTCGAAGAATGTCCCGGCCCGACAATAACAATGCCATATACTTTTGCCGCACCTTTTCCTTGCCTGCTGTATCCATCTCCTTCCACTCTCTTCTCACAACTTCGCTTCGTGTTTTCGAGTCCAATCCTTTCAATTCAACCTGGCGCATGGACATAAAGTAACTGCGCGCATGGGTCATTGTGAGGTCACCATGTATGGTCACTTTCTCCGTCTCCTCATCAATACGAAACATCAAATGGTGTCTCTTCTTATTGATAAAGAGCGAATCCTCCTTCAACTGGTCGGCAAACAATTCGTCGAGTTTCTTCTTCTTTATGTTCTTGGAGGCGATTTTGGGCGGTTGGTAGGACTTGATCCAGTTGGTGATAAACTGCTGGACCTGATGATACGGCGTGGCGCGGTTGATTTTTGCTTCCTTAAACGCTAGCTCGAGCTTGTACGCCGTGTTGTAGTTTTTGTGCTTTTCTGCGGGTACAGCAAACCATCCGAGGTCGGTGTATAATCCAGCGGTGGTATTGGGATCCATGTCGGAGGGAAACTGAAATGGGGTGATTGTGTGGGTGGCCCCTGTCGCTGTGGCAGTAGCCGTGGCAGCAGCTGGTGCGATTTTGCTCTCTTTTGTATCATCGTTGGAAAGTGGCTCATCCATAACCTCATCGGATTGAAGGAGGTCAAGTTCCAGCATAAACGAGTCTTTCTGAGACTGGCTGGGTGTGCGCAGCCTCAAGGTGTTGGCATAGTGTGCATCGTGCGACTCTGAGGGAAACTGGTGCACGAATCCAGTGTATGCCGCTTCCGGAGAGCGAGCAGCCGCCACATGTAGCGTGCGTAGCATCCTTTGGACTTTCATTAGGCTGTTCATGATGGCTAGTGATATGGGTTGATAATGTGTAAAGAGGAAAAGGGTATATGAAAAAAACAACTAAAATTTTTTTTCTTTCTCAAGTGCTGATGGATGGCGATAATGAGAGAAAGGGGAAAAAAAGGGAGACACAATAAAGGACAGCCAAGGGAAAGGACAGCCAAGGGAAAGGACAGCCAGTAGCAATGGAAGGAGGATTCGCTCTTTATCCGGGTAAAACACTCTATCAACATTCTATACTACATCTATTAAACCTTACATCTATGGTATTTCAAAACTCAAACTCCTCACTCAGCGCGCTACTCTTTTCATCGCCATGCACCACCTTTTGGAACTCACGAGGACTAAAGTTGAGCGAATCACTACTGCTGCTCTTTTCCAAATCATGGCCATTAAATGGCGTAGATTCGCCAACGGTGCCGGAAGAGTGCTCCGACACAAGTCCAAACGGCGCAGAAACATCAGCCCTGGGGTCGTAGTGCGTGCTCCCGCTAGCGTGGTTTGCTTCATCATCATCGTCGTCTTCTTCTTCTTCAACGTTGTCTTCATCGTCGTCGTCGTCTTCATCTTCGGCGTCACTGGGGTGCACCGTTTGCTCGGCGGTGATAATTGCCCGCACGGCGGGCGGCAAGATATCTGGACGGTAGAACCGCAAATCGGCTCTGCCAAATATGTAAAACAAATTGGTCACCGTCTCAAACACGCCCCAGGCAAAGTACATGGCCGTGGGTCTGGAGGCACGTCCACTAAGCCAGTTGTTTCTCCCCTGGTACACGACAATGCACCTTAGCAAGGACGCGACAAACAACAACACGGTGGAAACAACCACAATCAACAACGACGCATTGTGTGTCATGTCTCCTCTCTGGTTGGACAACCCTTCCACCACGTTGTAGTGGTGGTGGGTGGCGGCAATCACCCTAACGGCGTGTCTATGGTAGCTGTTTCTCTTCATAAACGTCTCCTCGGCCGTCCGGGCGGCGCCCTTTTTCACAAAGTATAGCGGGGCAAACGACTCGATCCACCACGGCTGGTACGTGTACAACCTCTCGTCCTTCTTGGTGGGCAACCAGAGCGACAAGCCAATGAGCGCCGCCGCGGTCCACGTGTACACCAACACCATGGTGGCCACCAACTTGTTCAAGTTTTTGTACAAGTCAAACTGGCTGGTGGAAAGAAAGTACAAGTAGGGCACCGCCGACGAGATCACGGCAACCACGACAAGCACCACCACTATGCAGTAGAGGCCCAACATGGTTACCCAAAAGGTCTTTCGCGACCCGCCCACGGGGTGTCGCCATGTGAACAACCGCTGGGCAAGGATCAAGTTGGCCGAAACAAGCATGATGTTGGGAAGCACAAGGAGCACCTCGTTGCCAATGCCCATACGGGCATTCTGGATATTGAGCTTGGCGCCCCACACCGCCCGCAACGCAAAACTCACCATGCGCACAATGCACGTGAAGGACCAGTATAGCGAAAGGGTGAAATAGTGGCCTCGGTACGAATTGACGCCAAAGATTCCGAGGTGGAGCAACGCCAACACAAAGAATATCACCGTGAACAATATGGAGGGAGCAATATCGGAATGGACCGGATATTGTCCGAGCAAGTTGACTTGTTTGCCGACAACATTGTGGACAAATATAGGTGGTAGGCTGGAGCCAATGAGATTGTACGACTTTTCAACAATGACATACACTCCCGTGCCCGGGTCGGCGCCCTGGCCCCAGACGTGGAGTAGTATGCTGATGATTCCGCCTGTTGCTGAGTAAGGGTAGTCACCACCGATATCGTAGTCTACCAGTGCCATCAGATTTGGGGAGGAAACGGGCAAGCTTGAGTGGGTAGGTTATGACCTGGTTTGTAAGGAAATGGGCAGCAGGGCAAGATTCAAACGTGTAGGTTATGAACTGGGCTGTGAAGAAGAGATGAGAGTGCCAACTGTTTGGTTATGAATAGGGTGGGGCACAAGGTGGGGGTGGTTTTCAGAGCAGAAGCAGAAGCAGCAGCGGCAGCAATGGGGCTAAACCCATTTATATGGAAACAATGCAACCATTTGCTTCGTCGCATCGTATGCCACAGGCGGCAGCTAGTGGCACCTATTATGTTTCCCGATTAGGCAATTTGGCCGTTTGTCTTTTTCCTTTTCTTCTTTTGTGCAACAACATATAACAGGAGATAAAGCACATGACAAATTTTTTTTTGGTTTCTTCTTCTATACAAGCTCGGCACGTTTATGCAACGGCTGGGCTGCTAATACACAAGGTACAAGGTACAAATGATACTGGGCCCGGAAATAAACCCGATCCAACATATGATATTGCCCAACACCTTTCTGCCCCTCATAAACTTACTCCTCGAGATCATAATCAACGGAATCTGCGACATTTGAAACACCAACAAGTACCCCCTTAATGAGCCGAAAATCACATACATCACCAACTCATGCACGAGCGACGACAATACAAACGTAATCAACGCCGCCTGGATCTTGTTCACCTTCAACGCCGAAATTGACGAGTGGTAAACGTGTCGAAGGAGAAACTTGTGCACGGGGATGTTCCACAACCGGGCAAACTCAGAAAAGTCGGTACATGACCACCAGGGCCCGTAAAAGTCGCGGTCGGCGTAGAGCGTCAACTCGGCAAGCGCATTCAATATGGAGTCCCAGATGAGAAAAAACGTAAACAAGTACACCATAAGAAACGATGGGATCATATCCATCAAGACAAACACATACTGCGAAAGGCGCTCGTGAAGGGGCATCTTGCGAATGGCAAGGCACTTGATCACCAAGGGGTAAAAGTTGTTCTGGGCTACCGTGATCATGAGGAAAATAATGCCAAAGATGGCGCAGATCTTGCCGAGAAAGTACGACCACCTGATCCGGGAAGTTCGGGGAAAGTGCAACGTGTAGACAAGCGTGGGGAACATGCTGTACTCAAAGTAGTTGTACAAGCAGATATTCTGCGGGAAACTGATGTACCCCTGTTCCTGCAACTCTTCAAACGAAATGTCGATCCTGGCGTCGTCAAACTTGTGGCTGTCGTTGGGCTTGTCAGTAGTGGCTTTCGATTGGTACTCCAACTCGTACTTGGTGAATGCAATACTCTCCCTGAGCGTGGCCTTTGTCTCCTCAACCTTGTGCCCCTTGGGCAACTTGACCTCGCCATTCTCCAATCTCTCGAGGTACGACTCGGAAAACAACCCTTCGTTGTACACCTGCCAGAGGTACCCGTTGTAAAAGGCATACGAGTGCATCTTCATAAGGAAAACCAACGAATGCAACAACAAAAACACCTTGGCCACCCAGGGAAAGTCCATAACGAGGTCGGAGGCAAACACCAACCAAAAGAGAATAAACACCCCGTCGTAAGTAGCCTGGATCCACCATCCGTATTTCTTCCACGAAAGCAATCGGTTTTTGCATAAAACCTGAAGGAAAAAGGCAAAGTACGTTGACAAAAACATGGCCAAATCCGTCAAGCCAACCTTGACAAGATCGCGTCTTAGGATAAGCACCACTGGCCACTGGGTGATGGAGGGAGACCCGTCAAAGTATGTGTGCACGAGGTTATTCATCATGGTGAATGCCGTGCCGAGCCAAAACAACACATAGATTCCGAAAAACTCGCTATTGACAAACCCATCTGACTCGAAAATCGTGGTGGATGCCGATTTGAACTTGATGTCGCCAAACCGCGACACGTACTTGAACGGGCGCTGGTCGGTGGGTTTCTTGTTCAACCTTGCCTTTTCTTGGGAGGAAACGTGCGCCACCAATCCATCGAGCGAGAGGTCGCCGTCGTGGCCAACCAA
Source organism: Zhuliangozyma parablackwelliae (assembly GCA_030585045.1). Taxonomy (NCBI): domain Eukaryota; kingdom Fungi; phylum Ascomycota; class Pichiomycetes; order Serinales; family Debaryomycetaceae; genus Zhuliangozyma; species Zhuliangozyma parablackwelliae. The sequence continues at coordinate 7,968 of JAJMCF010000743.1, read as the reverse complement.
TGCCGCTTTTCTTTTCCTCAACCTCAACTTTGAGGATGTGTCTGCCGTCAGGTCGTTTCCAGGCTCGTTTTCCTCAGCAGGGGTTGCTTTTATCAAAAGTTGCTCAATGAACGGGTCCGCCTCGACCAACTCAACCTTACTTTCCTCCTCGCTGGAGGAGACATAGTCGTTGTTTATATCTAGTGACTTTCTCCTGGCATTGTTGTCGGTGATGGTGTTGAGTCTATCTGAGGTGTCTGACTTTTTCATTATTGTAGGTGGGGGGATAGAATTATATGTGTATGTGTGCATAGTGTATGTGCGTGGTGTAATTAGGGTGGCGAAACAAATAGGATAAATGTTATGGAAAACCTTCCAAACCAATCTTGTTTCTAGCACGGTCCAATGCTGGTTAAATAGTGGACCTGGTGGGTCGACAAATGAGCAAGGCAGCAATATAAGGGGGCGGCCGGCATTCACGGGGCTCAATAGTTTTTCGAGCCCCCCCCCCCTTTTCCTCTCTTCGGAACAAATGGGAAATCGATATCGCAGCATGCACCCCCGCACAAACAGAGATTCTTAAGGGGAATGGTGGCGATGATGTGCCGATCAGAGCAACGGTTGCTATGCATGCGTCCACAATGTCCCATTTAGGATTTCTCCTAAAGTGGTAGCAAGGGTGCAAGGGCAGGGGGCAGGGGCAGGGGCAGAGGCAGAGGCAGGGGCAGGGGCAGGGGTTATCTATATACACAGAGGATATATATATCACCTATATATTCTCTCAAACGGTCTGGTATCGTTGAAGCAGCTGTTCCACACTCTATCCACCACCTTTTCTGCTTCTTCACGGTCTCTGCAACTGGGGTTCGCCGAAACACTCATTATGGCCCTCCGCCTAACACACTCCTGAAACTTTTTCCCAAAATTGCCCATCCCCGTCTTTTTGATCTCATTCATGATCCGGCACTCGCCAGAAAGCATCGAGGCTCGGATCTCGGTGCACGCATGGTGCCGCAAGTTCTTCATGTCAATGTTGAACTTTAAATAGTCATACGCGTGAACCAACTCGTGCGTCAACACGTCCTCGAGCTGCCACTTGCTCTGGATCCAATTGGCACAGAGCAAAATCCCCTGCTGCGGATGGAACCCACCGCCCTTGGTGTCGTCGCACACCCCACATATTATATTGCTCTCGTTCAAGGCATATACTTTCTCTTTGTTGAGCTTGGCTATGTTGTCCATCATGAACTTCGTCGACGGAGAGTAGTTGAACATCCAGTCGCGGTACTCGGTGCACGATTGGCATTTCTCGTCGAGGTTCCGGTTGAAGAAGTCAAATTCAAATTGTTTGGCTTCTTGGGGGGATAAGCCAAGTCCCGTTTGGTATTGTACAGTTCTTCTCCACCACTCAAAGCCGGAAAGCTTGGACGGATCAGAAAGAGCAAGCTTGGGCTGCGCGGGCTCGTCGGGCATGGGTTCACGTTGGTTAGTGTGTTTGCTTGTTGTATGGTTGAGCAAAGTCGAAGAATTTTTCAGAGGGGTAGTGTCGCTGGCACAAACATACAGATAGTAAAAAAAAAAACGGTTGACGAAACCTCATCTCCACCACCCCCACGATGTCGTCTAATATCTGGATCGCGGCAGCAGATAACCAGCAAACCGCTGTTGAACAATACATAACCCTGGGACAGTTTACTCCCAACTCCAAAGACCCTAATGGGTACACGCCCATACACGCCGCCGCGTCCTACGGCCATATTGACCTCCTCACGTTCCTATTCCAACACGGTGGTGATATAAACATCCAGGATAACGACGGCGACACCCCACTACACCATGTGGAGGACTTGGAAACCGCCAAGTTCCTTATAGGCAAGGGCGCCGACTATAAGATCAAGAATGCCGACGGGTTGAGCGCGAGGGAGTACATTGAAGACGACGACGAGTTTCCCGAAGTTGCTGAATACTTGGCCACGCTAGCCCACGACAAGCCAGAAGGCGGGGACAGCGGGGACATCAAATACCAAGAGCAAGAACAAGAGCAAGAACAAGAGCAAGGGTTTATCGAGTCGTTACCTGTTCCGGGCACCATCGATGGCCATGAGATTAGGTACACCATGGAAAACGAAGCCACGAGCGGGGTGTCGCCGCAAGAGCTAGAGGAAAGGAGAAAGAAGATCCAAGCCATTCTTGAAGGCGACAATCCGGAAGAGGCGTTGCGAGAGTTGGTGGCCAACGCCGTGCTGCAAGGGATGGCTCAATTCAAGCAAACACAGGAACAGGAAGAGGAGCAGTCCCCTGCAAGCAAAAGAAGAAAGTGAGTAATGTGGATAGTAGATGGTGGATAGTAGGTGGTAGATGGTAGAAGCTAGATGGCAGATGGTAGCTCATTCAAGAGGCAATCTTTTTTTTTCTCGTCTCTTTTTTTCTTTGTCCAATTTTGTCGGCAGGGCGAAATTTTTCACCACTGGATTGTCTCCGTTACTTCAACGACAATCATCTATACAGCCATGATATTCGAGTTGTTGACCAAGTACTTCCCATTGGGAGTCAATTCAGGGTATGTCCACCATCCACTGGCCACCAGCCATTGGCCACTTCTCAGTGATCTTACTAACCATCGCCAGGGCTGTCGAATCCCCGCACACTCTTGAAGAATTGCAAGCCATGACAATCTTTCAGCGCCTCAAGTTGAACGACTGGCGGTTGGAATTGTTCACCTTGGGTTTCATTGTGATCTTTGTTGCTATTTTCAAAGCTGGCGATTTGTACAATCAATCGATTGTCACCAGATTCTTAAAGGGCGTTGCCCCCTCGTTTGAGCAGTTTCACCAGTTTGGCGTGTCCCCCAACAGAAAGTACATCAAGGACAACTCCGAAGACTACAGCTCGTATGCCACCGGCAGAGAAAACATTGCCAAGGTCAACATTGCCTTTGGCTTGGCGCCCAGACAGAATATCTTCCTCTGGATCTTGGAGACGGGGTTGAGCTTGTTCTCGTCCAATGTCGAGCCACCACAGGACAAGATCAACATTGTCATCACCCCCAGTGTCCCCTTTGACAATTTCATTGCCGCAATTGTTTCCAAGCTCGGCATGAATGACGCCAGAAGATTGAACTACTTTTTGTCGTTGTGCAAGACCAATGATTCGGCAAACTTGCCCCAGTCGTTTGTGTACATGGCCGAGGCCAACGAGTTTCAGGAAAAGATCACCACCCCGGAGTTGAAGGAGGCATTGACGTTGGATTCGGCTTCATTTATCAAGTTTATTGCCATCACTGACCAGGCGGTTGACAAGCCCGAGAGCTTGGCTGGGTTGATCCCCAGCAGAAGAGTCATTATCCAGCTTGGCGCCACCACGTCGTCCAAGGACTTGAAGGTTATCAATGCTGTTCTCACCGCCGTGTTTGACTTGATTGACAAGATTGCCGACGGCACGATTGCGTTCAAGCCCGAGGCGTTGAAGAAGGTTGTCAAGACAAGAGAGCTCGAAGTCGACAAGATCAAGAAGTTGCAGGAAGAAATCAAGCAAGAGCAGTTGGCGGAAGAGCAGAGCAAGTTGAAGAGAGAAGAACGTGACCGGTTGAGACTGTTGTCGAGAGAGGAGCAGGAGAAGTTGGAAAGAAAGGCACAGGAGAAGAAGCAGAAAAAGTTGCAGAAGAAACAGAGGGTGAAGATGTAACTGAGGAATGTGTGAATGTTTTTACTTTATATGACGTTTTGTATTGTTTATGTACTGATTTATCTGTTTGTTTGTTTGTTTGTCTGTTAAACCTTTCCGGTTAGTTTCCATCCGCGGCCCACTGGGGTGTTAAACACCTCCACCACGCCGGCGCCCAATGCATCGGCAAGAACCCAATTCAAATCGTACCCGTAAAACGGCTTTCTGAAATTGTTCATTTTGGACTCGCCCTGGGGGTTAGTGCCCTCCCACCATTTAAACAATTGTTCTTCCAACAGCTCTTTGAACTTGGCCTTGGAGAGCGTCTTTACAAGCCATACCCGCCCCGCATTGACTAGTTTGAGATAGGTGCCACACGCGGGGAAGGAGATCGAGTAAAGTTGCTGGATCTCATTGTGGTGGTTGGAAGTAAGGGTCAAAAACCCAAGGGTGATTAGACAAGATAGTTGGTCGGTGGTGAACCCATCGGTGGAAATGTACAACGCCGTGTTGTTGGTGGTGACAAACTGTTTAAACTTTGTCAATGCAGATACCTGGTGGTGCTCTCCCCCCTCCAACGACTTTATGGTCTCGTCTACAAGATTGTAGAAAGTCACACTCTTTGCAATAACCTCGACATTTTCAAAGCCATATGAAACCTTGGCGAATTTCTGCGACGATATCACGGGGGAAGCGTTGGAAATGACAAATCGCCTCACCTCGCCGCGGCGCACCTTCAACTCGAGACTCTTGTCCACAAACGTATTGCCCTGCTTTTCAAAAACCGAGTACAACTGGGACGTGGTGATCAACCCCAGTGGTAGATGGGCTCGGTATTTGATCACCTCCGCCTTGCCCGCGCTCCCTAAACCCCTGAGCGCAAACACTCGCTCCTCCGTCGTGTCGCCACTCGGTTCATATCGCGTGTGTAAAGCTGTGCATTCAGACCACCGATTATCTAAGATCGTGTCTATTGCTACTAGTACATCCTCGTCACGCGGTAGCTGATAGTCTAACTGCACGTCGTAGTCGGATACAGTGAGTTTTTCATGACCTGCCGGTGTGCTGCTAGTCTTTTTGTTGATGTTGTTTTGCTGGTACGCTCTTTGCGACGGTAGCTGTTTCTTGGCATCCCTTTGAAATTTCTTAATCGGTGACTTGCTTGGAGATCTCGGTATTGTCGATGTTTTGGCAGCTGAGTAATGTAAGGGCATAGCTGGAGGGTGGCAAGATAAGTGGTGCTGCAATTTTTTTTTTTGCCTGGCGGTTGGTAAATCTTGTCACATGATTTGTATGGCAGAATGGAGGAACCAACGGCCGTCTTGACCAAATGGCTAGGCAGGATTGATCGAGCAGGGGTTCCAGGTTTGCTATGTTAAAGAGCATAGCACATACCAGTCCAGCCGTGTTGTGATTGAGCTATGGCAGTGCCCCATGTGCTTCAATAGAGGAGGTTCAAGAGAAGAAAAAAAAAGGCATCAAAATCATCGCAAATAAAATTTCATCAAACTACTCATCACCACCACCACCACCACCATGTCAGTTGTTGGCTCCCTTATATTCTGCACCTACTGCGGCGACTTGCTAAACTCACACAGCTCGTCGAGCCACATCGAATGCAACGTGTGCTCGGCCACGTACCCCAAATCCAACTTTGCCAACCTAGAGGTGGTGACAAAGTCATCGGAAGATGCCTTCCCCTCCAAGCTTAAACTCGCGCGCTCGGTGGTGAAGACGTCGTTGCATAAGGACGAACTAGACGACGGTGCCACTATTAGAGAAAAGTGCCCCAAGTGTGGCAACGAAGAAATGCAGTACCATACCTTACAATTACGGTCAGCGGACGAGGGTGCAACGGTGTTTTACACCTGCACGTCGTGTGGGTACAAATTCAAAACCAATAACTAAATAGATTATGTTTATGTAACGGTGGCGTATTCTAATTCATTTGAGTTTTCGTACTCGTACATGTCGAGGGCAACAATGGCCGAGTCTCTAACCACTTGTTCTTTATCGTTCAAAAAGGATTGCAACACGGGCAAACACTCGTCGGTGGCGATGGACCCCAAGGCCTCAGCGGCTTCGTGTCTCACCATGCCGGCCTCGCTCTCGTCCTTCAACACCTTGATCAACGCAGGAACGGTGACGGGGTTGGACAACTGGCCAAACACGTAGGCCACTTCGTGCTTAAAGAGCGCACTGTCGTCGTCAAACCCAGTGGCCAACGCCAAACAAGCCTCGTCGGTGCCGATATCCCGTAACCTAAACATTGCCCGGTACCTCTCAAACAAGCTCTTGTCTTGGTCGTTAAGGATGTGTTGGAGCTTCTCAATCTTGGAAGTACTGTTGTCCGTGGCCAATGGCGGTGCCGGATCGATCGAGGTGTAGAGCGACTTTTCCAAGTGTTCGGTCTTGGCCTGTTCCGAGTTTTCCCACTTTATTCTCTCGAGCGCAAGCTCACACGTTTGTCTAATCTCCACCGCGGGGTCATTCTCGTAGTACTTCTCTAGCAACGGCACCGAGTCCTTGTCGCCAAGGGCGCCCAACGCCTCAGCCGCTTCGTGGCGAACCATGATTTGCTGCTGGTTGTCAATCAAGACGTCGCGCAAAAACGTGGCGGCGTGGAGGTTCTTGGTCTGGCCCAAGACGTAGGCCACCTCATGCTTCAAGAGCTCGCTGCTGTCGCGGAAACATTCGGCAATGTACTCAACGGCCTTGTCTGCCTGGGTGGCATCTTCCGACCCGATGGATTTGAGGTTGAACAAGGCTCTGAAACGGTTGGCCAACTTTACGTCGCCAGATTTGTTGATAAGCACGTCACGTAGTTGCTCAAGCGATGCGTCGTCAATATTGATCTCGTCAGACATGATCCTCTTGTCTTTTGAATCTCTTGTGGATTGGTGAGGTGTCAAATATTGAAATGAATTGAAAAAAAAAAAAAATTTTAATCAGTTTCCATCTAAAGGATGATCTTGTATGCAGGTGCCATCATACCATTTTGCATCACCATTACCCTTGCACGGCATAAGCATTTGCAACTGAACCAAAAAGGGGTGTGCTTTCTTACTGACCTATAGTTTACTTGTATATTCAGTCAAAAACAATAAAAAAACTATCAATTATTGCAACAACTCCTTCACCTCCTCCTTGGCAGTTTCAGCGGCAAAGTCGGGTCTCAACTTCATTATTTCAACAACTCCTTCACCTCCTCCTTGGCAGTTTCAGCGGCAAAGTCGGGTCTCAACTTCTCGTACCCCTCGGTAGTTCTGGCAAACGTAATGCCGCCCAATCTGCTCACCGGTTTCAACTTGGCAATGTCCAAGTTGTTCAACTCCTCGTTGATCACATCTTCTCTGGCGTGGAAGTTGACGCCCTCGACAATGCACAACACGCCCGTTGCTCTGGTGGGATCGCTCTTTGACTTCCATTCGTGCGAGTGGATGAGCTTGGCCTCGATGGAAAAGGCCGACTCGGCAACGTGCGGCGGCTTCACCTTGGACGACTCCAAGGGCGTCAACCCAGACAACTTCCATTCGTCAACGCCATGGGGCGCATTTGTCGAGCAGTAGTTGGCGGCTTCAACAAACCATTCGCTGAGAATGTTGATTGTCAACTCGCCCGTGTCGAGAATGTTCTTGCACGTGTCCTTGGGGTTGCCCCTCCCGCCAGAGAACCCCAAGGTGAACACGGGTGGGTCGTGGTTGACAACGGTAAAGTACGAAAAGGGCGCCAAGTTCCTGGAGCCATCCTCGCCAATGGTGGAAACAAAGCCGATCGGGCGGGGCACAACGGCGCTGATCAAGGTTTTATAGTTATCCACGGGGTTTCTGCCCGCGCCATAGGGGTCAATCTCAATCTTCTTGTGCTTCTTCCACGAATCGTCGGTTGCCCCGGATCCAGCGGCCCAGTCCTTTTCGGGGATTTGCGTGTAGCTCCATTCTGTTTCCTTGTTGAATGGCGGTCTCGAGTTTTCCACCTTGGAGAAATCAGGGTGTGGGTTGCGCTTGACCTGGCTTTCCAACCCAAATCGCTTGGGTTCGGTGGCGGGAGCTGGGTTCGGAGTTGTGTTTGTCATTGCTCGTGCTGAGGATGTAGCGGGTCCGGGGGGGATGGGGGCAGGCTTATAAACAGTGGGCGGGTGAGGGATTAGTAATGGGCGGTAATTGGGGTATGCACGGAAGTAGCATAAATTCGTGTGTGGCTCAACATTCGCATCAGGAGGTGACAAGATGGAAGAAAACGGCGCGGTTGTCGGGCCGGCAGGGAAAAGGGCACTGGAACGGGGAACAAGCTTGAAGGGGGGGGGGGGGGGATGTAGTGTTTTGC
>JAJMCF010000740.1:0-11015 GCA_030585045.1 Zhuliangozyma parablackwelliae | reverse complement strand
GGGTGAGGGGGTGGGAGAGCGGGAGACAGAGGTCCCCAGAGAACGAAACTTGCTCGATGAATTCGAGGATTTCATTGAAGACGATGAGTTTTCCGATGAGGATGAAGAGACCAAGCGTGCGCGGTTGAAGGAGAGACAAAAGGTGAGAAAGGGGCCCACATTGGACGCATCCAAGCTTTCAACTGTCGACAGAAAGAGTTTGTCTGAATTGTACGAGGTGTTTGGCGATGGCAACGACTATGAGTGGGCGTTGGATGCCCAAGAGATGGAGGATGCTGGTGCCGGCGAGGGCGACGAGCCCGCGGCATTGGATGAGGTGTTTGAGCACGCCGAGTTGAAGGAGCGGATGTTGACCGAAGAAGACAACTTGATCCGTATTATTGACATACCGGAGAGGTATCAAAAGTACCGGGCGGCATTGACATATATCGACTTGGAAGGAGCCGACCTCAACGACGAAAAGGCCTGGATTGCCGACATCTTATTTCAGGAAAAGCAGGGTATCTACAGCGGGCACCTAGAGGAGCATTTCAAAACCGCCGTGGGCAAGGTTGTTGAGTTTATCTCCAAGGAGTCGTACGAAGTCCCCTTTATTTGGTCTCACCGCCGTGATTTCTTGTTGTTTTCGGAACAAGTTACGCTAGAGGACGGCACGGTGCAAAACAGCGTGCACCGGTTGTTGTACGAAGACGACTTGTGGAGGATTGTGCAGTTGGACATTGAATACCACTCGTTGTACGAAAAGAGACTAAACACGGAAAAGATTATCGACAAGATGGGAATCGACGACGACTTGGCCAGGGATATACGGTCGTTGGATACCATGGTTGCGGTGCAGGATATCCACGACTACTTGTCGTTCACGTACTCCAAGGAGATTCGCGAGGGCGGCGGCCCAGACTCTAAGAAACACTCCAAGTTTGCCTTGTTTGAGAGAATAGGGTCGAACGTGTTGTACGACGCCGTGAAGGCGTTTGGCATCACCGCCAAACAGTTTGGAGAAAACGTGCAGGACCAATCATCTCAGGGGTTCAATGTGGCGTATAGGATCCACGCCACCGACGACCCGTTGGAGTCGCCCGAAGATATTATTGAAAAGTTGGTGGAGGACGAGGAGGTTATGTTTAGAGACGAAAAGACGGCCCGAGACGCGGTTAGAAGGACCTTTGCCGAGGAAATCTTTCACAACCCCAAGATCAGACACGAAGTAAGGCAAACGTACAAGTTGTATGCCTCAATCAGCGTTGCCATCACCGAAAAGGGCCGGACCACGATTGACAACAACAGCCCCTTTGCCGACATCAAGTATGCCATCAACAGAACCCCCGGAGACCTTGTCAGCAACCCCGACGTGTTGTTGAGAATGTTGGAGGCGGAAAAGCTAGGGTTGGCCGTGATCAAGGTTGAGACCAAGGACTTTGATAGCTGGTTCCAGTGTATTTTCAACTGCTTAAAGTCGGACGGGTCGTCGGATATTTCCGACAAGTGGAACAAGGAGCGGGAGACGGTGCTTTCCATGGCGTTCAAGAAATTGTGCAGCATGGTTGCCTTGAACACCAAGGAAGACCTCCGTCGCGAGTGCGAGCGGTTGATTGCCGGCGAGGTGCGCAAGAAGTTTTTGGTCAAGTTGGACCAGGCCCCGTTCACCCCCTATGGCTTTGATAAGGGCACCAAGGCCAATGTCTTGGCATTGACTTTTGGACAGGGCGACTTTGACAGCGCCGTTGTCGGGGTGCTCATCAAGGAGTCGGGCCGGATCGAAGGCTACTTTAAGTCGGACGACAACCCTACAAGAGACCGCGAGAGCGAGGAACGGTTTAGCGGCCAGTTGAAAAAGTTTTGTGACGACTATGCCAGACGGGTCCGGCCCGACGTTATTGTCGTGTCTGGGTTCAATGCCAATAGCAAAAAGTTGTACGACTGTGTCAAGAACTTTACCGAAACCAACCGGATCTCTGCTGAGAGCAACGACAACAATGAAACTCTTGTGCCGGTGATTTGGGGCCAGGACGAGACGGCAAGACTTTTCCAAAACTCCGAACGGGCCAAGGTTGAGTTCCCCGGCAAGGGCACTATAATAAGGTACATTATTGGTGTTGGCCGGTACGTGCAGAACCCGTTGTTGGAGTATGTGTGCCTTGGCGACGATATCTTGTCGTTGAGCTTTTACGAGCACCAAAAGTTGATCCCCAGCGACTTGACCAAGGAAGCGATTGAGTCGGTGTTTGTTGACATTGTCAATATGGTGGGCGTGGTGATCAATGTTGCTGTGCACGACAGCTACGTGGCGCAGCTTTTGCCATATGTGGCCGGGTTGGGTCCGCGCAAGGCTTCTGGGTTGATCCGGAACATCAACACCAAGCTGGGGTCGTTGTTGGCCACGCGGAGCGACTTGATTGAGAACGAGTTGACGTCGGCCAATATCTTTATCAACTGCGCGTCGTTCTTGAACATCCCGATTGACGAGTCGTCGGCGGCTAGAGGCGACTCTGGGGTCGAGTTGTTGGATGCCACGAGGATCCACCCTGAGGATTATGATTTGGCGCGTAAGATGGCTGCAGATGCTCTCGATGTCGACGAGGAGGATATGCAGCAGATTGACGAAGAGGGCGGCATTATCAGCATGTTGCAGAGCGACGATGTCCACAAGGTTGACGAGTTGAACTTGATTGCGTACGGTAATGAGCTTGAGACCAAGTTTGGCAAGAAAAAGTATGCCACGTTGCAAATGATCAAGGAGGAGTTGGTCAACAACTATGAAGAGTTGAGGAGGAGTTTCAAGATTTTGGACGACTTGGAGGTTTTCCAAATGTTGACGGGCGAGACCCCCGCCACTTTTGGCAAGAATTCCGTGGTCCCTGTCACCCTTGTCAAGGTGGGGAGAAACTTCCACGACCCCACGGCAAACATCCGGTTTGCCAAGTGCATAACATCGTCGTTGATTGTGGGCAACATTGAGGAGGACAAGATCCCGCCCGGGTCTGACCTCCAGCAGGGGCAGGTTGTGCAGGCGGCCATAGTGGATGTGTTTTACGACACTTTTACTGCTGTCTTGAGTTTGCTCAAGGAGGATATAAAGGAGGCGTCGAGGTCCAAGCTTAGACCCGAGGGGGGCAAGTGGGACTTTGCTGCTGAACAGAGCGACTTTGACCGTGAAAAAGCCAAGGAAAAGGCACAGCTTGCAAAGACCAGAAACATCCAGCACCCATTGTTTCGCAACTTCAATTTCAAGCAGGCCGAGGAGTATCTCGCGCCGCAAAATGTGGGCGACTGTGTCATTAGACCTTCGTCCAAGGGCGCGCGGTATTTGACAATCACTTGGAAAGTGGGCAACAACTTGTTCCAGCACTTGCTTGTTGAGGAGAGGAGCAATGGCCGGTTTAAGGAATACTTTGTGGAGGGCAAGTCGTACTCGGACTTGGACCAGTTGATTTTCCAGCACATCCAGGCGTTGGCCAAGAAGGCCGAGGAGATGGTGCGCCACCCGAAATTCAGAGAGGGGACGTTGTCGGAAGTCAACGAATGGTTGGAGTCGTACACCCGAGCCAACCCCAAGTCGTCGGCGTATGTGTTTTGCTACGACCACAAGTCGCCAGGGAGCTTTTTGTTGTTGTTCAAGGTGAATGTCAATACGCCCATCGCCACCTGGCACGTCAAGACCGAGACCGAGGGGTACACCTTAAAGGGGTTTTCGTATCCAAACATGTTGAAGTTGTGTAATGGGTTCAAGCAGACGTACAAGTCGTTTGTCTCGCGGCCACCGCCAAAGCAAAACTACGCATATGGGTATTGATTATAAAAATATATATCAAAATGTGTATATAAAATCAAACTGTAACTTTTTTTTTTTTTTTTTTTTTGCATTTCCTCACTTGCCTTGCTTTCTGTATCCCACGCGTAGTTTTGATCTGAAGCTGTCGCCATCGATATAGGTTCCCATGAGCCATCTCTCTCCTCCATTTTCGCTCGAGAAGGCGTTTCGCGAGTGCAATGTTCTCCTGTTTTCGAAAATGACACACGAACCCTCGGGGACCTTGATCTCAAAGTGGTTTACCGGGTCGTTGATAAACTGCTCAAAGAGGGCAAACCCCCGGATAAAGTCGTCAAACATGGCGTAGTACGGACTACTCTCTTCAATGCCGACCTCAAAGGGGCCCTGGAACGGCGGGGCATAGTTGAGGGCGTGGATCCGGGGGAACCTGCCCCCCTCGCTCTCAATCGCCGTGTCTTCCACAATCAATGGTCTCCTATAGTAGTAAAACTCGTCGTTGTTGTCGTAGTGGTAGGTGATGGGCACTTTGGTCAATGCCTCATAAGCAATGGGGTCCACTTCTTGTACGTGCTTGGCGGCGAGGAAGGAGTCGCAAAAGATGTTCTCGCCGCCCAGGGTGGAGTTTTGGATGAAATGGAGGAGCTGCAACCCCGGTGGCGACTCGTAGTAGAGCAAGTCCATGTGGAGGGGCAAGAATGTGTTTGTGTAGGCAATGTTTTTGGCCTCCTTGACGATCTTGACGTCAAAGAGGGTGCCGTAAAACGTCTTTTTGATGTACCCAAACTTGTTGGCAAGCTTTGCCACCGGCCACTCTTGCGAGTTTGACTCGTCCATGGATTGAAGCTTAGGCGGGGGGATGTTGTTGACAAATGCCAACCCATACTTGTTCAAATTGTACACGGTTTTGAAGAACGACGACTCGTTGGTGAAAAAGTCGTTGTAGTCAACCTGCAACGACGCAAAGTTTGACTCAATCTCCTTCTTGTCCCAGAGTTTCCTGTCATTGTCAAAGAACTTGCCGGCGCGGCGGCCCACGGGTGTGGAGTATTTCTCCAAGAATGACACCGGGTACTGGGAAGTGAGGGCAGTTCCGTCCTTGTTCTTCCATTCAACGTGCAAAGCAGGTTCCTGCTGTTGTTGCTGCTGTTGCACTTTTGTTCTGGTTATACTCAAGCCAGCGGCAGCCTCGGCGGTGGTGAATAGCTTTTGCTTCGAATGGGGGTCAACAGAAGCAGGGGATTGGCACGAATCTCTCAAAAACACGTTTTTAAAAGTCGTTGGTTTGCCATTGATGTTGACGGTGATTTCCTTATTGTTGTACTTGACAATAGAGAGTGTTGAGCTCCATCGCTTGCTGGTCAACGTCCTTTTCAACATCTTATGGTGGTGGTGAATATGTACCAAATTTTTTTTATTTTTTCAATCAGCCCACTACTTTTGCCGAGCAAAGAAATCAATCTGGGGTAAGCAGCAGAGGTGAAGGCGGTGTTGCCTGGCCCACTTCTATAAGCAAAATTACGCCCTGGAAGAGCGGTATCCCATCGCGAAGACAGTTGGCCTCAGCAGTTCCACCTCTTTTTAACCACGTTGATTGGCAGGGTACCACCAAGTAGAGGCATCCAAAAGAGTTTCTGAAAAAGGATAGTACCACATCATAGTCCTCTTGTACCCGAGAGGTCAAGCGAGAGAGACCAGCAACTGGGACAAGACGTCTTGTCACCGGGCTTGATTTGGTGCCTGCTTTCGTTTGGGCGTCTTGTTCCATCCCGCGTGTGGAACAAAAACAATTTTTTTTTTTCTTCTCCTTCTCCTTCTCCTTTCTGCGTTTTTCGTGTCTTTCACTTTCAAACCGTCAACAAGTAGCAGCCAAAACCAGATGGACCCATGAACGAACAGCATCCATTCCACCTGCATCAGCACAACGCATTATCAACACAATCATCGGCATCTACACTACCACCACCACCACCAATGCAAGCAGCACAAGCAATGCCGCCACCGCAAACACAACAACAGCAGCCACAACAACACCAGCCACAACAACAACAGCAACAGCAACAACAACAACAGCAGCATGACTCGAGAAAGAGAATACGTGTCCGACATCCATTAAAAGAAACCGATGGCAACATCCCGTCGCCTAGCAAACGAGCCAAGGTAGAGGCCAAGCCAGTCCAGCAGCAAAAAGCCAACAATTTGGGCCGGCTTGCCGGTGACGAACTATATAACTGGCAACAGTCATGGAGAAAAATCATGAAACAGTCAGTGGTCTACTTTGAAGGAGCCCAGGATAATGCTCACGACTACAAGAATGCCTCTAAATTGCTAAAACTTGTGGGGTGCGAGATCACGCCCTTTTACGACAGCAATGCCACCATTATTGTTTCAAAGCGTCCATACGACGACAAGAAGCAGTACCCACCCAACGACATCTTTTCCAATGTCACCACGTTTAAAGTCAAAGTATGGAGCTACGACAAGGTCTTTCGCTTTTTAAAGAACCTCGGGGTCAACATCGCCACCGGGGTGGATGAGCAGGCCATAAACACCCACACCATTCTACCACACTCACTAACAAACAATAACATCAACACCACAAACAACCACAACAATCTATACACCTTGCTCAAAGAAGAAAAGATTTATGGATCCACCGATAAAGACCCCAACGCCAAGCGTGACGACTTTCACTATTTCGGCAAAAACTACTTGTACGCCTACGACTTGTCCCAAACGGTTCGGCCAATAGCTATCCGCGAATGGAGCGACGAGTTTCCGGTGTTGAACCAAACACTAGACGGCAAATGCCCCTTTATATACGACCACTCGGAAAACTCCAGCAAGAGAAGAGCCAAGAGGGTGAAGAAGTGGGAAGCATCCAAGTCGCACCGCGAAGCGTTGCGCGCCGCTAGCAACAAGCTAACCAACAGACAGAGGGTCACCATGAGCGTGTCTGGGTTCACAGGAACCAGTACCAGCACAGATCGCGAGAGCACCACCGAAGAGGGGGAGGAAAAAGACGAGGGGGAGGAGGACCAGGAAGCGGAGGGAGAAGGAGAAGAAGAAGGGAGAGCCGCCCCTGTGGACGACACTGGATTGGGACACATTCACAAATTCAGGCAACCGTTGGCCAGACACTCGTCTTGCGTGCAATCCAAGGCTGAAGCGTTTGCATCGGGGTACAATGGCGCTTCCAACGCGATGCAGTTTTCTATGGACTCCAACTTGAACAGCGCCGCTGCATACGCCGGCGGCAATGGTCTCGCCCCCACGGGGTCACAGGTGCCCTCAAAGAACTTGAACAACTTGCAAAAGCGAATCTTTCTCAAAAGAAAGAGCACCGAGAGAAGAAACAAGGAGCTGGCACCGGGGTATTGCGAAAACTGCCGCGTCAAGTACGACTGCTTTGACGAGCATGTGATGACAAACAGACATCGAAACTTTGCTTGTGACGATAGCAACTTTGACGACATTGACGAGTTGATTGCCACGTTGAATGAAAGCAAAACCATGGGGTTTGTCACGTCCAACGGGGATTACGTATAGTTGTAGATTCACAAATGTACATATTTTGCATTACAGCCCCAACAGGAAAAAAAAAAAATTTTAGATGCGTTTTTCACAAATATCTACCCAAACACCACCATATGCTCAGATGTGTTAGTAAGAGGGTGCCGAGGTGGCCCCTCACAAGAACGTACTCTGACACAGTCAGCACCAAGCCAGAGGGGAAGAAACAAGAAAAGAAACCAAATAGGTTTGCATTGCAGTTTGGCGAAGCCAAACAGCAGCCACCCCGAAGCAGACTTGGCAATGGGCCAAACCAGCAACGACGCAAGAACATACAGGGAGGGGATCATCAAGGAGGACAACTGAGGAGTCAGCCAGGAAATCAGGCAAATAACCAACTGAGGAATCAGCAAGGAAATCAGCCAGGGAACCAACCTGCCAACAGAGACGGCCTGTCACAAGGCCAACCACGACCAAACTTTCCAACAGGTGGGTTCAACCCAAGAAGACAGCAACCGGCGCAACCCGCACAGCCGCCCCCAAACCTCAAGGACGAGAAGCAAAAGGTGTACAACCAACTCCGCCAGCGGTTCAGCAAACCAGAACCCAAGGCATACGAAGCGAAGCAAACAAAGCCAACTGAGGCGGCAACTACACCGCAGACAAGACCCAAGAAGCAGCGAAAGGCCAAGAAAACAAAGGCCGCCAAACTCGTCAAGATCCAGTTGCCGCCCTTTATCACGGTTTCCAACTTTGCCTCCATCATCAATGTCAGGCTCAATGACGTGTTTAAGAAACTCGAGGGGTTGGGGTTTGAAGATGTGCGGCACAACTACATTTTAAACAAGGAGGACGCGGCGTTGGTTGCCGACGAGTACGACATTGAAGTCGAGACGGTGGAGAAGCCCAGCAACGACTTGTTCCCCGCTCCCGTCAAAGAAGAGTTGTTGCAGGACCGGCCACCCGTGGTCACCATCATGGGACACGTTGACCATGGGAAAACCACTATCTTGGACTATTTGAGAAAATCGTCCATTGTGTCGCAAGAGTTTGGCGGCATCACCCAGCACATTGGTGCATTCTCGGTGGTGTCGCCCGTGTCGCAAAAGAAAATCACCTTTCTCGACACCCCGGGCCATTCGGCGTTTTTGAAAATGAGAGAGCGGGGCGCCATCGTTACCGATATCGTTATTTTGGTGGTGGCGGGCGACGACTCGGTCAAGCCGCAGACGATTGAAGCCATCAAGCACGCGAAAAAGTCCGGCGTGCCTATGATTGTCGCCATCAACAAGTGCGACAAGCAAGGTGTGAAGATCGACAAGGTGATTTCGGATCTTGCGCTCCATGAGGTTGACGTTGAGGACCTTGGCGGCGATACCCAAACCGTTCAGGTTTCAGGCAAAACGGGGCTCAATATGGACAAGTTGGAGGATGCGGTGGTTACGCTTAGCGAGTTGTTGGAATTTAAAGCCGAGGCCAAGGGCGTGCCCGCCGAAGGGTGGGTCATTGAGTCGCGCGTGATCAAGGGCATTGGCAACGCCGCCACCGTTTTGGTGCGCCGAGGCACGCTTGTTCCTGGCAATGTCATTGTTGCCGGCAACACGTACTGCCGCATCCGGGGTATGAAAGACGAGCACGGCGCCGTGGTGAAATCGGCGGGGCCATCCACCCCGGTGCAGATCTGGGGGTGGAAAGAGTTGCCCGAAGGCGGCGATCTGATTATCCAGGCCGACACCGAGTCGGTGGCCAAGAAAGTGCTTGAATACCGGGAAAAGAGAAACTTGGAGATCCAGGCCGTTCGCAACATTGAAAATATTAATGAAAAGCGATTGCAGGATATCAAGGAGGCCGAGAGACTCGACAAGGTTGGCCAGTTGAAAAAGGCCGGTTTGGACGCCAGTGCGTTTGAGAAGAAAGAGGAAGGGCTGGGGGTCAAGGAGTGCAAATACATCATCAAGTCAGACGTGTTTGGCTCCGCCGAAGCCATAACAGAGAGTATTGAGGGGCTCGGCAACGAGGAAGTCAAGTGTGTGGTTATTTCGCACTCCGCGGGCGAGCCCGCAGATGGCGACTTGGACATTGCCAAAGCCGTGGGGGCAAGCATCCTCTGTTTCAACACCAAGGTTCCCAAACAAATTGCCCAAAAGGCAGACAGGATGAATGTATCCATCAGACAACACAATATCATCTACCGGTTGATTGAGGATGTCACTGATGAATTGAGCGCGCAGTTGCCGCCGCGGATTGAACTAAAGACGCTTGCCGAGGTCGAAGTCAAGGACATTTTCACCGTCAAGCTCAAGACGGGCAAAACCAAGATTGCCGGATGCAGAGTCAACGATGGCATAATCAAGCGGTCACAAAACATAATGGTTTTGCGTGATGGCAAGGAAACCTTTCGCGGAAAACTCTCGTCGTTGAAGCGGGTCAAGGATGACGTTACTGAAGTGGCCAAGGGTCTTGAGTGTGGGTTATCGATAGCCGACTTTGACGACTACCAGTCGGGAGACATTATTCGAGCGTTTGAGGAAGTGGAGCATAAACGGTTCTTGTAAATAGTATGGAGTACCAATTGTATAGTGAAGGAAAAACAAAAGATTAGAAGACTTAAAAAAATTATATATAAAAAGGGTTCCCGGGTATTGTTCCAATAGGATCAATACGCACAGCAATTCTATAATTGCAAGTGAAACCGTCAAGGGGCTTTTTCCTCCTGAATGGAGAGAGCGACGAGTATCAAGTCTAACTGATGGCCCATTTTTTGTAAAGACATCGAAGGGTCGAAACTCCCCTTGTTCTTTAACCAGGACCGGGCAATACTCCCACTTTCGCGGGTAGATGTGGCACGGGTGCTCACATCTGCATCATTAAGCTGCTCGGAGTCACCAGTTCCAGTACGACGACCAGAGTTTTCCTCAGTGACATCATCACCATTCCCCCCAATGGCACCATCATCATTCCCCCCCCCATTGCCATCATCATTTCCCCCTCCATTGCCATCATCATTTCCCCCTCCATTGCCATCATCATCCTCCCCCCCATCTCCATTACTATCTGGTGGGCCGGGTAGCTCCGCTTCAACGCGTCTCCTCCTCTCTTCAACCTCTCTCTGAGATAGCTCAACGAGTTCCCTGGTTCTTTTAAGGCTTGATATCGCCTGTGCAAATCTTTCGAGCCTGGCGTCAACGCGACATATCTCGTCCAGAAGGTCATGCCGTTCGATCTCAGAGAGGTGAGGATTCCTTGAATCGCGTTCCTTCCGTTCCTTAATGCGAAGCTGGTAACCATTCAACCGTCCCTGCTCCTCTATAATGGGTCGAAGAACCACGCCAATGCGTACCGCCCGCTTTTGTAGGCTCAGCCATTCATCAAATAGGGTCTGCCACTCCTCTTGAAGGCGTGGCCGACTTCCTACAGGGACTGGCCTGGCGCGTATGCCGTTGATTGCTTTATGCGCGGTTTTGCATGTTGTCGTTGCTTTGCGTACCATATCCTGCTGGAAAGTAACATCTGGCACATAGCTGCCACTCATTGCTGATTGATATATGTGGTTACCACTTGGGCAGCCCAAGAAAACGGGAGAAATGACGAGCTTATATACACAGAGAAGGAGAGACACACACGAAATGGACACGTATATCAAGATTCAAAAGGGGGAAGGGGATGATAGGGGGCAAACTCAGGCGGTGGGCCTCACGAGTATAAAAATAATAAATTGTGCTATAAATACCTA
>JAJMCF010000738.1:0-36318 GCA_030585045.1 Zhuliangozyma parablackwelliae | reverse complement strand
CACCTGAAGATGTCCCATCCACTACCCCCACACCTGAAGATATCGCGTCCACTACCCCCACACCTGAAGATATCGCGCCTGAAGATTTCACATACACTTGGGAAAACGAAACCATCCCAGCCTCTCAGATATATATCTAGTCACTCTTTTTGCAAATAAACAATTGTTCTATATATTTGTCTTCTTGGTTGGTAGGCACTCGGGGTTAACATCGGCACAATGACGTTGCCAGCTCACTCCCTTTTTTTTTATTTTTTTTTATTGCCTCCACCGAGGCGGGGCGGAACTTTGTGTTTTTGTGTTGTTGGCCCTTCCGGCTATGCCAACAATTCCACCATCGCCAACCGCTCATCTCTTTCTCCTTGTTGAATGGACATTTGGGACCAGCTTCGGTGTTTGATTACAAAGGAAAGCCCCAGGCAGCTACCCCCACCATATATACCCGCATTCCGCCCACTAGCACACACCTCGTTCATTTCACGCTACTGGAACCTGAAAACGCCACAACAGCAAACGACATTGATTGCCACGCTCATACTAGCTGCTATACTGGTTTACGTCTTACAGCCCTCCCTCACCACCGATAGATCCAAGATGTTTTCCAAACGACCCGATAAATACACCACCGGCTTGATCAACTTGAGAAACGACTGCTTCGCCAACTCCTCCCTCCAGGCGTACTCGTCGTTGCCCTCGTTGACGGAATACCTCAACACTTTTATCGGGTGCTTTCAGCAGCTAGAGGCATTCATCACCGCCCACGACATTGATGTGGATAAATTGGTCAAATTGAGGCTCGAGCACCACAAGAACTTGCAAAACACAAAGTTCAAAAACGCAAACACCAGGTTTGACATTCCCTTGCACGTCGCCATGGCCGAGATGGTGAAACGGTTGCAGGAAACGCAATTGTCGACCCGCACAATCAGTGTTTGGACGTTTTTGCACGTTTTGGAAAAGATCTTTAATGCCAAGATCTCGAGGTCCCAGCACGATGCACACGAGTTGACCCAGTTGATCAATGAAACGTTGGAGAATGAAAACTTGAAAGTAAAGAGTTTTCACAAGTTTATGACTCTCAACTTGCACACAATCCTAGGCCAGCAGCACCATCCGGTGCCCCAGGACTATACACTCTTGGAAAGTATCAGGGTCCCCGAGTTTCCCTTTGATGGGTTGGTTTTGAGCCAAATGACATGCTTGGCCTGCCATGGCGTATCCCAGCCCAACTTTACGCCCTTTGTTATCTTGACGCTTCCCACGCCGCAGCAGCCTAGCTGCGAGTTGGAGTCGTTGCTTGAGGAAAACGAGCGAGAGCAGATTGAAGGGTACCAGTGTCTCAAATGCCGTATTGGCCGCATCGTTGCCAATGAAGAGCGCACGAAACGGGACGGCCAGTCGCCAAGCGAGCATTTCTTGAAGAAGATCTTTGAGTTGCACGACGACCCCAACTTGACCATCAATGAAGAGATACCGGAAGATTTGGAGGATTTCATCAAAAAGTACAACATCAACGGAGTAGACATTTCGCAAGTCACCTCCACCGTGCAGAAGCAGTCGCAGATTTTGAAGCCGCCCAAGATATTTGGGTTGCACCTCTCGCGCTCTTCGTTTGACGGCCAAGTGGTTACCAGAAACTCGTGCCGGGTCAAGTTCAAGGACAGTATGACCCTATCCATTGGGAAGGAGTACTCGGACCGGTTGAAGAACTTCCAGGCTATGGTGCAGGACGAAGAGGAAAAGACGATGGATAAAATCACATCAACGGTGTTGACTACCGATGAGAACGATATGGAGGATGAAGCTGTGCAACGCGAAGATTTCGAGGAAAAGGGGGCCGAGGAAGAGGAGGAAGAGGATGAAGAAGAGGACGTGGATGAAGATGCCACCGATGAGGGTGTAACCTCAGCAGACGACAGCGAGGTCGACGACAATGATATAGCATCGAACGCGTCGGCGGAGTCGGTGGCACATACAATCACAACTGCCCCCACTGTGCAGCCCAGCGAGAGCACTACAGCGTCCATGAAGTCGTCGATGAGCCACAAGCAAACAGACGACTTGAAGGAGTACTTTAAACGGTTTAGATTCAACGAAAACGACTTGTACAAGTACCGTTTGCGGGCCGTGATTCGGCACATGGGGTCCCACACCCAGGGACACTATGAGTGTTATAAGCACAAGCCGTTGTTTGTGAAGGACAAGGATGGCAACGCTTTTAAGTTGTCGCCCGAGATCCGAGACGACATCACGGCGGGTGCTTCTGAGCAAGAAGCCGAGGAGCCCGGCTTGGAAGAGAACGGCACCTCGCTGGCCGAGAAAAAGTCTATTTTTGGGCGCCGCTCAAACGGTAGCGGGACGGAGGACGATGGGTTGCGCTCCAAGTTTTCCAGTTTGATGGGCCGGCGGCCATCGATTATCCAAGCAGACCCAAGGGGGGTGGAGGAGATTATTCAATCGGGGTTGCAAACACCAGCGGAGATTCTCGTGGACGATCCGAGTAAGGCGAACCGCTTTGATAGTGCGTTTGCGCAGGCTGGCCTCAGCCACGAGCAGCAGCAGCAGCAAGGGTCCAAGGAAAAGAAGGTGAAGATGAAGAAAATCAGCTCGTTGATCAATAACCCTTACTGGAGAATCAGCGACGCGCAGATCAACGAGGTGTCACGGGGGACTGTGTTGGCAGAAGAGACCACAGTGTACATGTTGTACTACGAGAGAGTCGACCGGAGGCAGATAAAGCGTAGTCACCGTATTTAGAGAATATAGATATCTGGCTTTTGTAAAGGATGTACTGCCATTTGGCAAGCCAAAAAAAAAAAAATATACACAGAAAAAACAGACGGAAAAAAACACACACACAAAGTGGGAAAGAGAAAAAGTTGATGCACCATTAATGACATCTCGAATAGACGAACTAAGCAAAAAGCTACAGAGCAATCAAGGTCTAGCGTCGCAGCAAAGGCTGAAGCCAGCCTCTACGCCGTCGCCGTCGCCGTTGCCCTTGCCCTTGCCCACATCATCACTATTGAAACCACCCTCCTCCTCCTCCTCCTCCTCCTCCTCCTCGTTGGCACCCCCACAGACAGGACCCAACCGAGGCTTGTTTCCCAGTCCAACGTCGGCTCAACGCGCTGCGGGACCACAAGCTCGAAGGAAAGTCGTGCTCGACCCGGGACACTCGCCCCTACACTGGGCCCAGCTAAACAGAACCGAGCCGAAACACAAGCTAAGGGGGTGTCCTCCCAACGCCCCGCCTCCGCAATACGTCCAGGTCACCAAGGAGGAGCTTAAAAAGCACAACTCCATCAACGACTGCTGGACATGCATAAACGGCAAGGTGTTCAACATCACGCCGTATGTGGGCTTCCACCCGGGTGGCGTAGACGAGATTATGAAGTGCGCGGGCCGAGACGGCACGGCGCTATTCAACAAGTACCATGCGTGGGTGAATGTCGACCGCATGTTGGAAAACTGTGTAGTGGGTATGTATTCAGGCGTGAATTAGATAATCTAGAGTCCAGTCGTGGTCTTCGACGGGGAGGTCGTCGACCATTTGTTCAGCGAGGGCTATGCCTATGAGGTACGGTTTCTGGTGGTGGTTCCTACTGACATAGGCGTTGAGAAACTCGTCGTAGAACCCGGCGCCATGACCCATTCGCTTTTTCAGGGTTGTGAATGCCACTCCGGGCACTATTATCACGTCGAGGTCCCCCTCGTCCATGGCGTCTTTGCCTGATGTAGGCTCTAGGAGTTTGTACTTTCCCTGTGGCTGTAAGCTGAGGACGTTTTCCAATGCAGGCACTTGCAACATCGACAAGTGGTTCCTCTTTCTCCCTGGCACTGGGTCCGTGTTGCATCGTGGTAGGTACACTGCTTTTCCGAGGTGGAAGCACGATTCGATAATGTCCATCGTTTTTGCTTCCAGATCTGGCATGTTCATATACACGGCAACGTTCTTGGCGTTTTGAAAGTGTTGATGATGTAGTAGTTGGGTGTGGATGCTCTGCGACTGTTTGACTAGTGATTCTTGCAGAATGAGTTTGAGTTTGGCTTTGATCTGCCTTCGCAATTGCCTCTTTGCTTCTGCTAGTGATGCCATTGGTAGGCGTCGAGACTTTTTTTGTTTTTGTTTTTTTGATAAGACGTGAAAGAGTGGCTGCTTTATGGGGGGGCAACAGAGCTCAAAAAAAGAAGGCGGCTTGGATGGGGTTCACGTTCAGGACGAGCTTGTTCTGGTGACTCCAACAACCACCAAGGGATATGAAACCCAAAAGAAAAAAAAAAGAGATGCGAGGTCGGGGAATCGAACCCCGGGCCCATCGATGGCAACGATGGATTTTACCACTAAACCAACCTCGCACTTTTTGTTGGTGAAGAACTCTGCTGGGTGACCACGACTTGCAGAAACTCGCACGTGCTCATTCCAATCCTCGCGATTTACAGCAGCAGAAGCCGATCGGTGGTCAGTGAACAGAATAGTTGAGGTTCAGGACCAGCATAAACGTATTTGTAGAGTCTCTGCTTATGTTACCTAACAATCTTACTTTGGCGATTTCCCGATATATTGACAAAAAAAAACCGCTAAACGTTGGAAACATGCTGGCATTAATGAACATTGAGTGCAAACACACTTGATGTATCCTTTTCCCGCCAATACCTCACCTAAACACACCCCAACAAATGACTCAAGACCGAGATTGACATTCGAATTTGGTGAAACCACACACACCCCACCCAGAGTTTCAGACGGTAGCGCAACGTAGAAGCATCTCGAAGAAAAAAGCGTGCAGCACAAAAGTTTCTCTCAACTTTTCAGAGGTGTCCGAAAAAGGTTGACAACAATTTATTGACTTCCCCCTCACTCCAACTCCCCACCCCCATCACACACACACACACACAGACGCACAGACGCACAGACGCACACACGCACAATGGAATTCGAATTGGAGCCAACATTAAGGGACTTGATCCAGCAAGACACGCTCAAGTGGATATTTGTGGGTGGCAAAGGAGGCGTGGGTAAAACCACTACGTCGTCGTCGGTGGCGGTGCAGCTCGCCTTGAACCATCCAAACGACGAGTTTTTGTTGATCTCCACCGACCCTGCCCACAACTTGTCCGACGCCTTTTGCCAAAAGTTTGGCAAGGACGCCAGGAAAGTGGAAGGGTTGGCCAACTTGTCGTGCATGGAGATTGACCCGGAAGCCGCCATGAGCGACTTGCAGCAACAGGCACAACAGTACAACAACGACCCTAACGACCCATTAAAGAGCATCATGAATGACATGACGGGGTCGATTCCAGGTATCGATGAAGCATTGTCGTTTATGGAGGTGTTGAAGCACATCAAGAATCAAAAGGTTAGCGAGGACGACTCCAAGGATAAGATTTCGTACAGGACAATCATCTTTGACACTGCCCCCACCGGCCACACGTTGCGGTTCTTGCAGTTGCCGTCCACTTTGCAGAAGTTGCTCGGCAAGTTCCAGCAGTTGTCGGGCAAGTTGGGCCCCATGATGAGCATGTTGGGTGGCGGCGCTGGCGGGCAGCAGGATATGTTTGAAAAGTTGAACGAGGTGCAAAAGAACGTGGCCGAGGTCAATGAGCAGTTCACCAACCCCGACCTTACCACGTTTGTGTGTGTTTGTATCTCGGAGTTTCTTTCCTTGTACGAGACCGAGAGAATGATCCAGGAGTTGATGTCGTACCAGATGGACGTCAACTCAATCGTGGTCAACCAGTTGTTGTTTGCCGACGACGACGAAAGCCCCTGCGAGCGGTGTGTTGCCAGGTGGAAGATGCAAAAGAAGTACTTGGACCAAATGGGCGAGTTGTACGAGGACTACCATTTGATCAAGATGCCGTTGTTGGGGTCGGAGATTAGAGGCGTCGACAACTTGAAGAGGTTTTCTCAGTTTTTGCTCAAACCGTACGACCCCAAGACCGACCGCGCGATTATCACCGAGATGAAGGAGCAGTAGATGGAGGGTAAGGAGCAGTAGAAGAAGAGCGTGGCCTATTAAGTAGAATAAGTAAATAACCCCGTTTCCAACTTGATGCACATGGCCTGGGAATAAATTTTTTTTTTTTTCCTCACGTCAATGTTAGTTCTTCCAACAACCAACTGCCACCAGGTGCGAATCGTTTCATCGCAAGACAAAGGCACCGGCACGGGCACAGCGCAGTATACACAATCATAGTTGGGGACTAGCAACCAAAAAGGATAACCAAGAATGGCACGAGGAAATCAGAGAGAGTTGGCCAGAGCCAAGAACATGAAGAAGCAACAAGACGCTCAAAAGGCCCAGAAGCAAGGCGACAAGGCAAAGAGAATGGAAACCGATGCCGACAGAATGAGACAGAAACAGGCAGCAGGTATGTAGGCATCTGTGGATGTCTGTTTTTCTTCTTTCTTTCTTTTGCAACCGTGAGCCTAGACCGATACTAACCGACTTCTTTAGCCGAAGCAAGGAAAGAGGAAGAAGCATTGGCTCGAGCACAAGCTGGAAAGAAGTAGAGTTGTTAAAAGACTGGGTGTCCATTTTGATCATTGGTTATTTATATCTCATATGCTGACAAGCACACGCATCATACCACGCAAACATAAACATATATATCTGTATTTACGCCAGTTGTAGACAAACACGGGGGGGGGGAAGCAAGAAGACGCAAAACAGGTTGTACCTTTTCTCAGAATCCACCAACCTACCAAGAAACCAATGGCTTGTTTTCCGGCCACCGCATCCCCTGATTGGTTGCATCCGTCCACCTTTTACCCCCCACCACCCCTTTCTTCCTCCTTTTCCCTGAAAAATTCCTCCCCCCAAAAGACTTTTCATTTCCGTTTAGTCCACCAATCCACCAGTTCTAAGCAATAGCACCATGTTGATTGAAGAGACCTTCCACGACGTCAAGACCGAAGACGGCACCACCATGCGTATCTTCCTCTTCCACCCCAAGATCCCCAACTACCCCAAGGTGAAATTCCCCGGCGTAGTGGTGTACAGCGAGATTTACCAGGTCACCGGCCCCGTTTCTCGATTCGCCAAAGACATTGCCGGACAGGGCTTCATTGTTGCTTGTCCTTCCTCTTACCACAACTTTGAGGGCCCCGAGCCATTGGCCTACGACGTTGAGGGGACCGACAGAGGAAACGAATACAAGATTCAAAAGGAAATAAAGTCGTACGATGAGGATTCCAAGTTGACGATTGACTACTTGTTGTCGTTGCCCACCTGCAATGGCAGCATCGGCGCCACTGGGATGTGCCTCGGCGGCCATTTGGCGTTCCGTACTGCGTTGGACCCCCGGGTCAGTGCAACCGTGTGTTTCTTTGCAACCGACATCCACTCGCACTCGTTGGGCAAGGGCAAGAACGACGACACGTTGGCGAGAAGCGGTGAGATCAAGGGCGAGATTATTTTGATCTTTGGGTGCAAGGACAACCACGTCCCATTGGAGGGCCGGGACTTGATCAGATCCAAGTTGAGGGCCGCTGGCGTGGAAATGACGTTTGTTGAGATCAACGACGCGCAGCACGCTTTTGTGAGAGACGAGTTGAGCAAGGGAAGATACGACCCCGCAGTCACCAAGCTTTGCTTCGACTGGTTGCTTGAGTTGTTTAACCGGAAGTTGAAGTTGGACTATGGTGACCACGATGGCAAGCCAGTCACTGTAGAAGACGTGTGCTAGACACGACTTGTATAAACAATTTTTTTTTCTTTTCTTTCCCACTCTACTGAAGAGAAGACGAAAAATTTTAATAAAAAAAAAAAAAACAGAAAAACTCTGACCAACAAACCTAGTGGTGTGCCTACAGCCTACAGCCTACAGCCTACAACTACAAAAGCACCACCTTGCAAAACACGATGAGACCAATAAAGTTGATGGGACACGAGCGTTCGTTGACGCAAGTAAAGTACAACAGAGAGGGTGACTTGTTGCTCTCGGTTGCCAAAGATAATGCCGCGTCGATCTGGTACTCGTCCAACGGTGAAAGGGTGGGAACCTTGGAGGGACACCAGGGTGTGATTTGGTCGATAGATGTTGATCCAGAGACGCACTTGTGTGTTACCGGCGCGGGTGATTTGAGTGTCAAGTTGTGGAGGATTGAAAACGGACAGTGTGTATATACCTGGGAGTCGCCTTCGCCGGTGCGCAGAGTGGCATTTTCCCCCGACGGCAAGAAACTCTTGGTCATTGCCGACCAGGTCATGGGACACATAGGCACGATTTCCGTCTACGACATAAATACCGACACCGCCACGTTATCGCAGCAGAGCGACAAGCCATCGTTGGTGATTGAGACCCAAGAAGGTGGCAGCAAGGCCACTGTTGCTGGGTGGTCCGACGACGGCAAGTACATTGTTGCTGGCCACGACAATGGGTATGTTTCCAAGTACGACGCCGCCACCGGCGAGTTGATCACGACCAAACAGGTGCACGGCATCCACAACGAGGAGAAGAACTTGACTGTCACCGACATTCAGTTTGCGCCCGAAGACAAGTCGTATTTCATCACATCGTCCAAGGACAAGACCGCGGTGTTGACCGACGTTGATACGTTTGAAATATTGAAGGTGTTTAAGGCCGACGCGCCCATGAACACCGCCGCAATCACCCCCGTCAAGGACTTTGTGATTTTGGGCGGTGGTCAGGAAGCCAGAAATGTCACCACCACTGCTGAATCGCAAGGTAAGTTTGAGGCCAGGTTCTACCACAAGATCTTTGAAGAGGAGATTGGCCGTGTCAAGGGTCATTTCGGTCCATTAAACACAATCGCGGTGCACCCCGATGGCACTGGCTACAGCAGTGGCGGAGAAGATGGTTTCATCAGAGTCCACACCTTTGACAAGTCGTACCAGGATTTCCTCTTTGACGCCGAAAGAACGGAAAAGGCAGCAGCAGCAGCAGGGGCTCTTTAGATATAAGAACAATTTTTTTGCATTGTGTAGTAAAGTTGAAACTAAGAAAAAGGGGGCCAACAGGGATTGCGTGTGTTTCTAGACCATTCTCTCTCTCCTGCGTCGTGGGTAAATATTACCACACACTATGACTCGAGCCCCCTTTACTTTCTAATACCACGCAGGGAAGCCAAAAAGTATATAAATAGCAGAGCAACCGCCCGGGGAACCCTCCTTTTTATCCACAATGGTGAATCGCAGCGGAACTGGCAAGCAGATAAGCAGCCAGGGGTGGGAGACAAGAAGCCAAGATCACAACCTGCGTGTTCGTGTGCAAGAAGACAACACAAAAGAGGGCCACCGGATCCACATCTATAGTCCCACCGGATACCAAGGGTTCGCAATAGACATTGCCAGGCAGGGCACCAACAAGTTTGTGCGAGTGAAATCTCCAGCTCAGAGGTTTGAACAGCATTTTGCCATCAACGAGAGTCAGTACGACTGTACCAAGGTCCGGTCGGTTGTTGAAAACAATGTGCTTGCCATTACATTGCCATTGAGGAGCACCGCGGGACACAGGACAACAAGGGTTGAGCCATCACCTATTAAGTCGCCGCAACTGCATGCGGCACCAAAACTGCCCCGGTCTCCAGGCAGAAGGGATAAAAGCAACTCGCGGGAGCCGGCAGAGACAGAGGCCGAGGCAGGAGCAACAGCAACAGCAACAGCAACAGCAACAGCAACAACAACAAAAAGACAAAGCACAAGAAACAGGTTGAAAAAGGTATTTGGCGGTAACCGCAAAGCACAAAAGAGTCCACCAAAGAGGGCCGCTATAGGGACACCCAGCTTGCTTGAAGCTGCAAGGACTCATCCCTTCTTGGAAGAGGTTAAAGACGAAGAGTTTAAGTAGTTTCCTGTGGCGTGCGACTGAATCGGGTAATGTAATTAGTTGCTGATTAGTCAAAGGGACGTGCGCTGCCCAAACCCGTAGTATCATCGCCATCCACTCGTTCCAAACATCTTTTGCAATTTCTGTTTCTTGTTTTTTCCTTCCACTTGATCCCATTCCACTTTTTTATTGATCTAGCCCATCACATGTCACCTTCTAGGAGAAACGTTTCAGTCTCCGCATCCACTGCGACGACTCCAGACTCAAGCTCATCAGACTCAAGCTCATCAGACTCAGGCTCAGACTCAAGCTCAGGCTCAGACGTCGAAATAGGAGGCGGCTTCATTGCCAACGATCCAGCCCACACCAAGAGAGGAGGACGCGCCAGAAGGTCAGCGACCAAAAACACGTCGTATGTCGTCGAGAGTGACGACTCCTACGCCTCAGATACATATGCGGAGGTGAAAACAGCCGCCAAAAAGAGAACGACGCGTGCAAACGCGCGTGAGGGCAAACGCAAGAGAGCCAAGGTGGAGGTTGTTTCTGACGACAGCGATGATGGAGAGTTTACCCTTAATATTGAGGAGATACAGAGCGATTCTTCGAGCGACGAAGACGTGATCAATGATGGTGGCAACCAAGTGGTGAGAAACGGGTCGAGCTTGGACGCGGCCATAAACTTGTCTGACGACGACGACGACGACGACGACGATAACTTACCCTTGGCTAGCCGCGAGGCACAGGCACCATCCGAGACACGTTCCAGGAAGCGAGCAGCACCCCGGAAAAAGGCAGCTTCGAAAAAGAAGGCAGGGCCAAAGGTAAAGATTGACTACTTTCAGCGCAACACCAACAAGCTCTACGAGAACCACCCGCACTTGAAGGAGGTGTTCCCATACTTGGCCACGTGTCAAAAGATTGAACCCGAGAGGGCACAACACCCGCCAGGAATGACTATCAAGTTGCTCCCGTTCCAGCTCGAGGGGTTGAACTGGCTCATCAAGCAGGAGGACGGCGAGTTTGGCGGTGGTATTTTGGCCGACGAGATGGGAATGGGCAAGACCATCCAGACCATTGGGTTGTTTATGCAGGATACCACCAAGAAACCCAACTTGGTGGTGGGTCCCACGGTTGCGTTGATGCAGTGGAAGAACGAGATTGAGAAGCACACCGATGGGGACAGGCTCAAAGTCTTGCTCTACCACGGGGCCAACAGAACCAACGACACCAAGGAGCTCGGGGAATACGACGTTATCCTTACGTCGTACTCGGTGTTGGAGTCTTGCTACAGAAAGCAGCAGTATGGATTCCAGAGAAAGAATGGCAAGGTTAAGCAAAAGTCGCCCTTGCACAATATGGAGTTTTACCGTGTCATCCTTGACGAGGCGCACAACATCAAGGATAGGGCGTCAAACACGTCGCGCGCCGCCAACAACTTGGTGACGAAAAAGAGGTGGTGCTTGACGGGCACGCCCTTGCAGAACAGAATCGGCGAGATGTACTCGTTGATCCGGTACATGAAGTTGGACCCGTTTTACAAGTATTTCTGCACCAAGTGCGATTGCAGCAGTTCCGACTGGATGTTTTCCGACGGAAGGCACTGCGACCAGTGCCAGCACATGCCCATGCAGCACACCAACTTTTTCAACCATTTCATGTTGAAGAATATCCAAAAGTACGGGTTTGAAGGTGGCGGTCGCGAGAGTTTCAAGAACATCCAGTTGTTGCTCGGCAACATTATGTTGCGGAGGACCAAGCTCGAGAGGGCCGACGATTTGGGGTTGCCTCCCCGTGTGGTTGAGATTAGGTACGACACGTTCAACCCGGAGGAAAAGGACTTGTACACGTCGTTGTACAGCGACTCCAAGAGGGTGTTCAACGACTATGTGGCCGAGGGGGTTGTGTTGAACAACTATGCCAACATTTTCACGTTGATTACGCGAATGCGGCAGTTGGCAGACCACCCCGACTTGGTGTTGAAGAAGGTGGGCGGGAGCGCAATCTCCAGTGCTGTTGACGGGGTGATTATGTGCCAGTTGTGCGACGACGAGGCGGAGGAGCCGATTGAGTCCAAGTGCCACCACCGGTTTTGCCGCATGTGTGCTCAGGAATACGTTGACTCATTTTCGGGCGACACATTAAAGTGCCCCGTTTGCCACATTGGCTTGTCGATTGATTTGGAGCAGCCCGCGATTGAAGTGGACGAAGAGCTCTTCACCAAAGCATCCATTGTCAACCGGATCAAGAGCGGGTCGCACGGCGGGCAGTGGAGGTCGTCCACCAAAATCGAAGCCTTGGTGGAGGAGTTGTACAAACTAAGGTCCGACAAGCACACCATCAAGTCGATTGTGTTTTCCCAGTTTACATCGATGCTAGATTTGATCGAGTGGAGGTTGAAGCGCGCGGGATTCCAGACCGTCAAGCTCCAAGGGTCAATGTCGCCCCAGCAGCGTGACAGCACCATCAAGTATTTTATGGAAAACACCGAGGTGGAGGTGTTTTTAGTTTCGCTCAAGGCGGGCGGGGTGGCGTTGAACCTTTGCGAAGCATCGCAGGTGTTTTTGATGGATCCGTGGTGGAACCCCAGTGTCGAGTGGCAGTCGATGGATAGAGTACACCGAATCGGTCAAAAGCGGCCAATCCGGATCACCAGGTTCTGCATCGCCGATAGTATCGAGTCAAAGATTATTGAGTTGCAGGATAAGAAGGCCAACATGATCAATGCCACCATCAACCGTGACGAGTCTGCTGTGAGTAGGTTGACGCCGGAGGATTTACAGTTTTTGTTTACCAATTAGGTTTGTATTGAACAGTGTGTTGCATAGTATGGTGAACAGTGTGTTGCATAGTATGGTGAACAGTGTGTTGCATAGTATGTTGAACAGTGTGTTGCATAGTTATGTTGAACAGTATTGTGTGTGTTCTCTGTGTCGTGTCGTAGAGAACTTTTGCGACACTTGCGATAAAAAGGTTTGAGTCATAATCCAATGCGGCAATCGAGCGGAGCAGCGCTAACGGAGTGAAAAAAAAAATGGAGAGAGAGAGTAAAAAAAAAAAAAAGTCATTTCTTCCACACACCAAACGCATTTACACCCTATACACTTGCAAGCTAGAATGTCACAATTCTGGTTAAACTACTTGGAAAACCCAACGCTATCTGTGTTGCCGCATGACTACTTGAAACCAGCGAGCAACAAGT
Source organism: Zhuliangozyma parablackwelliae (assembly GCA_030585045.1). Lineage (NCBI taxonomy): Eukaryota > Fungi > Ascomycota > Pichiomycetes > Serinales > Debaryomycetaceae > Zhuliangozyma > Zhuliangozyma parablackwelliae. The sequence goes on along the minus strand of JAJMCF010000738.1, from coordinate 23,324 downwards.
CTGTGGAAGGCACGCACTCCTTTGATTTACCCCATGGGAGCAACGACGCCGGCTTTGTATTTGGGTTGTCCGTGTTTGCCGCCTTGGTTTATAGGTTGACGGGCGACGAGGATATCGTGATAGCCACCGATACTGCCGACAGTGCCACTGAGTTTATCATCAGATTGAACTTGACCCCCGAGCTTTCGTTCAACGACTTGGTTGCCAAAGTTGAGGGCGAGTACGACAACAACCGGCAGCAGGTGGACTACGAATCGTTGTCGCAAGTGTCGCAGAAGATCAAAGAGGTGGGGAAGTTGGACGAGAATCCGGGGTTGTTTAGATTATCGTACCAGCATTCCAACGCGAACCAGCAGTTGAACACCACCGTCGAGGGGTCAGTGCGCGACTTGGCCATATACACCAATGGCAAGAGGGCCACAATCTTTTACAACGCCTTGTTGTACTCGCACGAGAGAATTGTGGTTTTGGGAGAGCAGTTTGCCCATTATATTGAAACCGTCGCCAAATCCCCCGATGTGGCAATCACTAAGGTTAGCCTCATCACCCAATCCCAGAGAGACCAGTTGCCCGACCCCACACTCGACTTGGACTGGGCCGGGTACAGGGGTGCTATCCAAGATATCTTTATGCGCAATGCGGAGGCGCACCCCGAAAGAAACTGTGTTGTTGAGACCGAATCGTTTATGGACCCGCAGTCGAAAACGCGCACGTTTTCGTACAAGCAAATCAACCAGGCGTCAAACATTGTGGGCAACTACTTGAAAGACACTGGAATCAAAAAGGGCGATATTGTGATGATTTACGCGTACCGCGGTGTTGATTTGATGATTGCCGTCATGGGTGTTTTGAAAGCCGGTGCCACGTTCTCGGTCATTGACCCGGCGTACCCCCCGGCCAGGCAAAACATCTACCTCTCTGTGGCCAAGCCCAGAGGGTTAATTGGGTTGGAGAAAGCGGGCACGTTAGACCAGCTCGTGGTGGACTATATCAAGAACGAGTTGGATGTGATCACCACGATCCCCCAGTTGAAGGTGCACGACGATGGCACCTTGGTTGGCGGTGTTGTTGCGGAGGACAAAATAGATTGCCTTGCTGCGTTTGAAAAGTTCAAGGACCAGCCGACGGGAGTCATTGTTGGCCCCGACTCCAACCCCACCTTGTCCTTCACTTCCGGGTCGGAGGGAATCCCCAAGGGAGTGTTGGGCCGCCACTACTCGTTGGCGTACTACTTCCCCTGGATGGCCAAAAGGTTCGGGTTATCCGAGCACGACAAGTTCACCATGTTGTCCGGTATCGCGCATGACCCGATACAGAGAGATATGTTCACCCCCTTGTTCTTGGGGGCGCAGTTGCTCGTGCCCACTGCCGACGATATCGGCACCCCGGGGAAACTTGCCGAGTGGATGGCCAAGTACGGCGCCACCGTGACCCACTTGACGCCCGCCATGGGCCAGTTGTTGAGCGCACAAGCAACCACCGCCATCCCGAGCTTGCACCACGCTTTCTTTGTCGGCGACATTCTCACCAAGAGAGACTGCTTGAGGTTGCAAAGCTTGGCTGAGAGCGTGTACATTGTCAACATGTACGGCACCACCGAGACCCAGCGGTCGGTGTCGTACTTTGAGATCAAGAGCAGAAAAGACGACTCCACGTACTTGAAGACATTGAAGGATGTCATGCCGGCAGGTACTGGCATGCACAATGTCCAGCTCTTGGTGGTGAACAGAAACGACCGGTCCCAAACGTGCGGCGTGGGCGAGGTGGGCGAGATCTACGTCCGGGCTGCTGGGTTGGCCGAGGGGTACCGCGGATTGCCCGACTTGAATGCGGCCAAATTCATCACCAATTGGTATGTTGACCCGGAGCAATGGGCCAAACTCGACGAGCAAAACAAAAAGCCAGAAGAAAGCTGGAGAGAGCATGGGTGGAAGGGGCCCAGGGATAGGATGTACCGGTCGGGTGACTTGGGCCGGTACTTGCCCGACGGCAACGTTGAATGTTGCGGGAGAGCCGACGACCAGGTCAAGATTAGAGGGTTCAGAATCGAGCTTGGCGAGATTGATACCCACTTGTCGCAGCACCCATTGGTGCGGGAGAATGTCACGTTGGTGAGACGGGACAAGAACGAAGAGCCTACGTTGATCTCGTACATTGTCCCCAAGGACTCCCCGGAGTTGCGCAACTTTAAATCTGAAGTTGATGACTCGGCCGAGGAGGCAAACGACCCCATTGTCAAGGGGTTGGTGGCATACCGGGAGTTGATCAAGGATATCCGAGCATACTTGAAGAAGAAGTTGGCGTCGTATGCCATCCCCACAATCATTGTCCCATTGGTCAAGTTGCCATTGAACCCCAATGGCAAAGTCGACAAGCCCAAGTTGCCGTTCCCCGACACGGCCCAGTTGGCAGCTGTTTCCAAGATCAGCACATCGGCCAAGGACATTGAAGCTGCTGAGCAGCAAGAACTCACCAAGTTGGAGGAGCAGATCAGAGACTTGTGGTTTGAGGTGTTGCCAAACCGCCCCGCCACCATCTCCAAAGACGACTCGTTCTTTGACCTCGGCGGCCACTCGATTTTGGGTACACGCATGATTTTTGAGTTACGAAAGAAGTTGAATGTGGATATTCCCTTGGGCGTCATTTTCAAGAACCCCACGGTGGAGCAATTTGCCCGAGAGGTGGAGGGCGTGATTGCTGGCCAACAGGATTTCCAATTGGCCGATGGCGGAAAGACGGAAAAGAGGAGGGAGGCTGCTGCTGAAAGTGAAGCCAGCAAGAAGGAAGTGGCGATCAAGTACGCCAAGGATGCCGTGCAACTCTCGCAAACGGAATTGCTCCCATCGTACCCATCCTTGAAATCCCTCCCTCAGTCGGTGAACGTGTTTGTCACCGGCGCCACTGGGTTCTTGGGCTCGTTTATTGTGCGCGATTTGTTGGTTGCGCGCAAGGGGCTGCTAGATGTGAAAGTGTATGCTCACGTCCGGGCATCGTCCAAAGAAGCAGGGTTGGACAGGTTGCGCCAGACGGGGATCACGTACGGTATCTGGGACGAGAGCTGGGCCGAGAAGATTGAGATTGTCCTTGGCGACTTGTCCAAAAAGCAGTTTGGATTGGACGCCAAGGAATGGGCCGCGCTCACCAGCACGGTTGACGTGATTATCCACAATGGCGCGTTTGTGCATTGGGTGTATCCCTACGCGCAGCTCCGTGATGCCAACGTCATTGGCACAATCAATGTCTTGAACATGGCGGGAGAGGGCAAGCCCAAGTACTTTTCGTTTGTCTCCTCGACATCGGCGTTGGACACTGACTATTTTGTCAACTTGTCGGACCAGTTGTTGTCGCAGGGCAGGAACGGTATATCCGAGGCGGACCAGCTTGCTGGCTCGGCCATGGGTTTGGGAAACGGGTATGGGCAATCCAAGTGGGCGGCCGAGTTTATCATTAGACGGGCAGGCGAGCGCGGATTGAGAGGATGCATCACCAGACCCGGGTACGTTACTGGGTTTTCCCAAACGGGCGCCTCAAACACCGATGACTTTTTGCTCAGAATGTTGAAAGGGTCTGCCGAGTTGGGATTATACCCCGACATCTCCAACAATGTCAACATGGTGCCCGTGGACCACGTGGCCAGAGTGGTGACAGCCACTGCATTGAACCCACCCGTGGACGACGAGCTTGTGGTGGCCCATGTCACGGGACACCCCCGGATCCAGTTTGACGAGTTTTTGGGCAGCTTGAAGGAGTACGGCTATGCCATAAAGCCGGCCGACTACCCCATCTGGACCAGCGCGTTGGAGACATTTGTGGTTGAGGAGGCCAAGGAGAGTGCATTGTTCCCGCTCTTGCACTTTGTGTTGGACAACTTGCCGCAGGACACCAAGGCGCCGGAGTTGGACGATACAAACGCCGCGCGGTCGTTGAAGTTGGACGAAAAGTATACCGGCGAGGATGTTAGTGCCGGCAGGGGTGTTGATGCTGCCCAGACGGGTGTGTACATTGCTTATTTGGTCAAGATTGGATTCTTGCCAAAGCCAACTGGGAAGGGCAAGGCTTTGCCCGAGGTGGAGTTGTCTGAGGAGACGTTGAAGTTGATCAGCGCTGGAGCCGGTGGCCGTGGATCAGCTGCCAAGTAGAGAGTGTATATCGATTCTTGTAAGCGCTATTGCAGTGGATGGGCACCCTCGGATTGAGGAAAAACAAAAAGTTGACAGATATTTTTCAGTCATTCGGCAGGTTAGAGAGACAAAGAATAACAAACACATATACACAGCAATAAGCCGGTGGTCATGAAATTATGACGGTAGATCCACCTTTTGAGCGGGAGCAACGAACTCCGCTTCCACTGCGGCACCAACATTTGTTTCTACTACAGCAAGGATATGAGAGTGACTCGACAGCCGACCAACAGCAAGGAGGGGAACAGGGAGGAGAACAACAGGGAGGAGAACAGGGAGGAGAACAGGGGGTAGAGCAACAAGGAGGAGAACATCAGCAATATCAACTACATCAACAACAAGAAAAACAACAACAGCCAAGAAAACATAGTCCCGGCAAGAGCCAATACCACCAACACGTGTACCCCAAAAACGGAAATGACTCGTCACAGCCCCCATACACTGAACCGAGCTTGCCCCACCATAATCCCAACAACGGGCTGTCCTCCAGGAATGCATCTACCACCACGCCACCGCCGCCTATTGAGGACGATTACTACAAGTACAATATAGCGATTGGAGGAATCACCCCGTCAGCAAATGCCATGCTTGAAGGTTCGTCCTCGTATTTCGAAAGTATGGGCAAGAAGAAGCCACGGCCGAGCTCGAGCTCGGTCTCGAGTTCAGGAACAAGCTTGAATGTTTTTCTTCGGGGGGATAGGCGACACTCGCTCGGTTCGCCCAAGGCGGAGTTGTTGCCCGGGGCCAAGGTTGGAGGGATATCCACAAGTGGTGGTGGAGAAAAGTTTTACATGACGCCGTTGGGAAAGATGGCGAATGGTAATGGAAATGGACATGGACATGGACATGGAAATGTCAATGGCAATGGCAATGGCAATGCGAATGGGAGCAGCACCCTGATGGCCACTGCCACCAGTGTGACAGACAAACGGAGGCTTGTTGACCAGTTTTACAAGAGCCGCAGCACCATTGATCTACCGACTTTGGGAAAGGCTGCCGAACAGGGGCTGCCGTTGGCACATGGCTTGATGGCGGGGATGGGACCTGGAGCGGGGGTGGCAGCGGCGCCGCTGCTACTATTACTGCAGCTGCAGCTGATGCTGCACGAGAGAAAGTTTCGGTGGCACGACGAGTCAGTGGTGGAGATGGCGGAGAGCACGAGCGACAAGTTTGACGAGGAGTCGTTGGGGAGTGTGCTCAACCAGGGCGGGTTCAAGTTCCATTACGACAGTTCGAGGTTGATTGAGGACGATGAGTTGGTCAACTACTTGCTAAACATCGACACCATCATTGAGGACTACGAGTACGATGCAAACAAACCGTTTGAGCCCATGGATAAGACAATGGGCGCCATGGCGGAGAAGCTACTACTGAGATCGAAGAACATACTACTTGCCAAAGAGGTGCCGGTGGACGCCTTGACGGAATTGAAGGGGATATCAGACTACTTGGTTGGGCTACGCAAAGACACCCAGAAACTTGTAGACCATCTTAGCGGCAACCTCGACGTGGAGAGGAGCCAGATACAGCGCCAGATCAGAGACGATGTGGACAGGATGGAGCAAGTGGCCAAGCAGCTCGAAGAGTTGGAGGCAAAGTCGCGGCTGTTTAAAGATAAGATACACACGCAGAAAGTGACCATGGCGGGAGGGATGATTGAAAGGTTGGACTTGTTGGATAAAGTGACCCAGCAGATGCAGGAACACTCAAGGGTGCGTCGGAACCGGAGATTGTTTCGAGTGAATGTGCTTTTGGCCATATCTGTATTGGTTGTTAGTGTGTACTATGGGTTTGGGTAAAGGGTGAGGGGGGGGGGGCTAATTTTTTTTTTTTTTGGGCCCTGGATGGAAGGTGGAAGGTGGAAGGTCCATGACATAGTTGCATAATCTTTTTAATTAGAAGCCAGATTGGGTATCTCTCCCGAACACCTCTCTGGAAGGTGAAATTGCTCAATTAAAGGAGCAACTCAGAACAAATTAAAGGAGCAACTCAGAACACTAAGGACGTAGCACCTGGCAACATGGTAAATGACACGGAAAACTTTTTTTGTAATCCGGGCAAGGTGAGGGGGGGGGGGAGAAGTGGATGTAATATATAAAGGGATCAAACAATGGGAGCGGGTGGGGAAGATAAGGACACATTGGAGAAGCAAAGGGTGAAGAGAAGGGCTGGGTGGGTGCAATCAGAATTGTACCACGTGAAATTGTGTAGGTGGGGCCATGGGGCAGAGTCAAATATGTGGACGCCCACCAGCTATGAACAAGACAAGTGGAGCGTAACCACGGTGGAATCTCGCTAAGCGGCGATGATCTTGGCTCTGAGTGTCGAGGAAGCAACGACAACAACTAGAAGGAAAAAGGTTGGGCCGTCTCGTGTCGTTCTCCCAAGACAATGACTAGTCTCCACCATTAACCCCGCAACAGCCAATATTGCAATGGAATGGTCTTGGCAAACGGTTGATTAATTACCTTTCTAACTCCATCGGAGATTCGTATCCGCATTTCTCACACACACGCACAGGTGCATACAAAAAATGAGGTTGCAATTCTCTGCTCCTCTGCTGGGTTGTCTCCCCTCGCCCCACCCACTTTATATTTACAACAGCATATACCAGGTCGACAGCACAAGAAAGCTGGGAGGTCTAGAAAACACTGTACCCACAGCAACACCATCACCAACTGTATCCACTATATTCCCATCGTATCTTTCTATTCCACCTTGGCAGTACATCCACAAGAAAAACAGTTGCCAAAAACACAACCCTAGCCGAACCATCCCTGGCAAAATCACACCACTTATCACATTTGAAACAATTGTTTCCAATTCATTCCTTTCCAACAACTTGCAAAGAGAATCAGGTGATATCTGCTTGACCCGTTTTATTCCAGGACCAGAGAGGGAGAGAGAGAGAGAGAGCACGCGATAGCAAACGAGTAAGGCGTAGGCAAAGGCAAATGCAAAAAAAAAAAGACACACAGCCATAAGAAAGATAACTGCAAACTTTGGAAAAGGGCATAGCTTCGCTTGTGATAAAGAATAGGAGCCACAACGACTTTTCCACCGTATCGTATATCTTTACAGATCCCCACGACTTTCTAGGCTTACAGTTTTATTGTATTCACCCGTGCAAACTCCGACGGCACAACTACCACCCTCACCATTTAAGAAAGACTCATCACCCCGGCCTACACACCACCACCACCACAACAACCACAACAACAACCATAATTACAACAACTACAACAACAACTACCGCAACCCCAGAGTTCTTCCTATAATCAGAAACACAACAACAACAGGAAAAACGTTTTCCAACGGTCAGCAAACAAAAGAAATTTAAAACTCAGATTACAATTTCTCATTTTTTTTTTTTTTTTTTTTTCTTCCCCTTTCTTTCATTTCTTTCTAGAAAGTTCATCTAGTTGTCATTTCTTTACATCATCATCACACAAGGGCGGAAGAGCACTAGTACTAGTTCCATTCCAGACTGCTTTGCCTCTCAACTACAAACACACACAGTCTACAGCAAGATCTCACTTCCCCGCATCAACCAACGTCGTCCAGATCCACCATGGCCGAAGTGTTTTTACTAATAAACCAAAAGCTTCCCCTCACAACCACCACCACCACCACCACCACCACCATCGCATCCCAAACCATCTACCCTACTTTTAAAGAGTTGGTATGCCACCTCTTTCAAAGGAGCAATAAAGAAACAGACTCAAACCACCCGATAGTGGTTATAATACCGCAACATAGCGTTCCCTGCACCAGCGTGTTGGAGTCACTAGACTTTACTGATAAGCAACTACTTCTCAAACACTTTTTTGGTCACCTCAACTTGATAGTGGCCAACGAAACCGTTGATGTGCATGAACTCGCAAACCAGATTGACCAAGTGGCGCACATTATCAGGAATCGCATCTCACGAGTGGAAACGTGGACGGGCTCGCGCAAGGTGGGCGCCAGCGACGAGTTTCCAGATCTGCATAGCAAGACAAGGCTTAAAGAGATTGTCCCCACCATGGCTCAAATTCTCAACACCAGCGCTACACGAGCAGGTTCACACACCGAGCTATTGCAGAGATTGAACAGCGCCTTGGTCAATGAGATTGATTTCGTAGCGCTCTTGAGCAACAATTCCGCACGCCACTTGTCGGAATTGTGCCACGCCGTGGGCCACTGGTCGTTCCCGGCGCACGAGTTGACCAACGACGACTTGGTCTACTGTGCTTACTTGATGATTAGCTACGCATTGAATCAGATCCAAACCACCACTACTGGGCCCGTTCACGACTTGCATATACCGTCTTGCAACGAGTTGCTTGCATTTATCTTTGCCGTGAGGGATACATACAAGAACGGCAACCCCTTCCACAACTTCCGCCACGCCGTTGACGTGCTACAAGCGTGCTTCCACTTTTTGGTGCGGTTGAAATGTCTACCACCATTTAAGCAGTTTTTGGCGGACTCGCGGTCGGAGGAGAAGCCCCAGCTCGAGGACGCTGCCGAGTTGGTACTGTTGCCGCAAACAGGACAAGAACCCCGCCACTTGAACCCGTTGCAGACATTGGGTTTACTCACTGCCGCCCTTGGCCATGACGTTGGCCACCCGGGCACCACCAATGCATTTATGATTAAGAACAGCGCCCCCACGTCGCTCATTTACAACGACCGGTCAGTCCTTGAAGCATATCACTCCTCAGTGTTTACCAACAAGATCCTCGCCGTGAGCTGGCCCAGTTTGCTTGCCGCCAAAATTGACGACGACTCGGGGTTGACGGTGCGCGACTTGATCATCTCCTCCATTTTGGCCACCGACATGGGCGAGCATTTCGAGTATATCAACCGCTTAAAGAGTTTGCAGCTGGATGACGAGAGCGTGAACCATATCAACAAGGTCAAGCTCATTTCGTCGTTGTTGATCAAATGTGCCGACATATCAAACGTGACGAGACCGCTACGGGTGTCGTCGCAGTGGGCACTAGTGCTCTCGCGCGAGCTCGACGAGGTGGCCCACCTCGACGCCTGGATCAATGACGGCACCACGGCGATTGACCTCGAGTCTGACATTGAGTATCCGCGTGTCCCGCATGGGTTGCAGGAGATTTTGGCCGTGGCGCCCGAGTTGCACCGGGGCCAGATCTTTTTTATAAACACGTTTGCCGAGAACTTGTTCAACAATATTACCGAATTGCTTCCTGAGTTGAAGTATACTAGTGATATCATTAATGAGAACAAGGGGTTTTGGTTGCAGAGGCAAAAGGAGAGGGCGTGAATTTATAGTTTTTTGGGTTTTTATAGAAGTACATCGCATCATTTCGAGTGTTTCTCTGTAGTTACCAACCCCTATGGGAAGAGCAAAACGTGGGGTGTTGGGCCAGTGTGTGGTGGTGATGATCCACTGGACCTTCCTTCAAAATCACGTGACCGCATGACATGGATCCACAGTAGATTGTTTCCCACAACATGTATGACCACATGAAGCTGTCTCTCTCTTTCACTATTGGCTCATGGGGTTATACACTCCTTTATGGCACTACTTTGCTACTTTCGGTACACTCCCCTTCCCTCTCGGACCCTCAACGGTGCAACTGGTTGGCGCACACCACTTCATCTCATCTTTCAATTCACCTCAATTTTTTTCTTCTTCTTCTCTCTCTGTCCTACCACTTTTTTAAGAAGCTCGACATTTTCAGCCGAAAAGCACCTGTTCTTCCCCCCCCTTCCCTCTGTGGAATCCTCATCACTTTAGCATCTTGAGAGTAGAAAATGGATCAACAGCACTTGGGCCAGGCCCATCACAGCGGCAGTGCTCCACTCCATCGCCCAATCATATTATCTCCGCCTCCCTTGTTGGAGCACCAGCATACGCCATTCCTTGAAGGCTCCACTCAACAACAGCAACAGCAGCAACAGCAGCAACAGCAGCAACAACCACCGCAGTTGACATTGAGCAAGGGACATACCGAGAGACAGCAGAGCGTGGGGCATAATTTACAGCACGAGTTTGAGACCTTGACGCATGATTTGGACCTAGACTTGCGGAATAGCCAGGAGAAGAAGGGCCACCAGATTCTGCTTGGTCAGCCGAGCAGCACCACCAGCACCAGCAGCATAAAGCAAATCTTTGCTCCCTCGGCGTCAAGGTTGGGTTCCGACTATCCGTTGCTTCATGAGAATGTCCTCTCTCCGATCCCGTCGCACCACGGATTGTTGAGCTCCAGCAGCCATAACGGGAATGGTGGGAATGGTGGAGGAAGCAATGGTGGTGGGTTTCTTGCACCACCACCGGTTGCGTCCATACCCAACCGGTCCCAGTCGGTGAATGACTTTTTCCAACGAGACCAGTATGGATATACCCAGCAACAACAGCAGCAGCAGCAGCAGCAGCAGCAGAATAGTTTCTACTCCGACCTCATTGTGTTTTCCAACTGGATTGAAAACTTGAATTCGCTGGATAGTATCACGATGATTGACTACTTGTGCAACAATCTCCCCTTGGATGTCCTACTCACATTCAAGCTGAAGTTGGATTTGAACCTACAAGCCAGACAACAGCAACAACAACAACAACAACAACAACAACAACAACAACAAGCTGCTGCAGCTGCAGCTGCGGCTGCAATCGTCTCCACCCAATCACAGCAATACGACCTAAACTACGAGTTGGAAAAACTCAGCTTAAAGCAGAGAAACAGTCTTCATCAGGGCGTAAGCCGACCCAAATCCGCCGACCCGTTTGTGTATAACCAGCGGGAATCCCCCGACCGGATCAAGTCGCCCACTTCGCATCTTTACGAAAAGACCAACTTCTTGCAGCTTGCGGCGAATAACCAAAACTTTGCTGCCTATGCGGGCAATAGTCATCTGGATGATATTGACCTCTCGGCGCAGTTGAAGTTGGGGGCGTTGGCCACGATCAATTCGCGGGTGGCATTGGACTCAAGGAGGCAGCAACATCAGCAACAGGGACAGGGTCATGCACAAGTTCCTGTGAATTCGCAGCAGTATGTGAACCACGTGCAGCACCAACGGTATGACGACCTGATTGACAGACAGGCCAATTCCGCATCGCTACCACCCAACCTCTACCGCATTCAACAACAACAACAACAACAACAACAACAACAACAACAACAGCAGCAACAGCAACAACAGCAACAACAGCAGCAACAACAACAGCAGCAACAACAACAACAACAGCAGCAACAGCAGCAGCACAACAACCAGTTTAAACAGCCAAAGAGAAGAGTGGCGTCTCCCGTCCCTTCATTGTCTTCCCCTGCTTCGTCGTCCATGCCAGCAGAAGTATCCTCGCAGGAACTACTCAACAATATCCCCGCATGGTTAAAACTTTTGCGATTGCACAAGTACACCGACAATTTGAAGGATATCCCGTGGAACGAGTTGATTGAGTTGGATGAAGACCAGTTGGAACAGCGCGGGGTTGCTGCCCTAGGCGCCAGACGCAAACTCCTCAAAGCCTTTGACGCCGTCAAGACAAGCCTCACCGACAGCTCCAGTATTTGAAATACACGAGATCCATTGTCACAACAACGAGAGACCGGAGGAGACACCATAACTACAAGAAAAGAAAGAAAAAAAAAACACACACCACCCATTATAGAACTAGTAAAAACAACACACCCTATACAATAACACAACACGAATTTGTCTTCTTGGCCTGCTTGTAAAACATTCTCGAAGAACTGCTCAACGCTTCACTTTTGTCCACCAACGCATCCAACTTTTCGCCTCTTTGCAAAACACCCTCTATGGTCTTGTGCAACACAACCTTGGTGTCGTCCAACTCCTGCTGCACCTTCATGATGGAGTCAGCCTGCGACGGGTCCTGGTACTTTTTCAAATACGTCTCCAACTGTCCGTAGTTCAAGTCCGAGTTTGTGGCGTCCACATTCTCCCACTCGCTGGCGGGGTGTATGGCCAAGTACTCCTCCAACACCTTGTTGATCAAAGTGTATGCTGGGCGGACGGGGTATTCCTTATCGGTAATAATGACACAGCTGATCCCCTCTGACCGGGTATAGGTGTGTCCGATATAGTTGCCCTCCTCCACCGACTGTCTCTGCCCGGACTGGGTCCTCTGGGCAATGGTTTCCGCGAAAAAGGTCATGAATTGGGAGACGCCCGTGCGCTCAAAGAAGGAAAACTGGGACAAGTCGCGCGCAGACGTCAACTCAAGGGCCTTGCCTGACGATCTGAGTATTCCTATATAGTAAACCTTCATCCTGTTGTAGTTATCGTTGATGGTGGGATGGTGTGGAGGATGCCCTGTGTGCGTGGCTGACGAGGTGTGGTTGGTTTTTTTTTTTTTTTTGCCTGGCGGCGAGTTGCTGGGCGGGTGTCGTATCCACTTGGAGTGAATGTCGTGGAATTAATGTCGCTTGCTTTTCTGTTTTCGAGATCAAACAAGACGACACAATTCCAAACAAACGCATTTTGATGTCGTGCTAAACCACAGACGCAGCAGATAGAGAGGCTCCAAACAATGATAACAGCCACACCGGCGATGCCAGCGCCCCAGACACACGCCGCCCTGCCAGTGCCTACACTAAAGGTTGTTCTCCTTGGAGACTCCGGCGTGGGCAAGACATGTCTACGGTCCCAGTTTGTGCACCACATATTCACCAACGCATACAAAGCCACAATAGGGGGCGATTACCTAACCACCACTATAGCATTACTACCGGAGGATCAACCCTCCTCCTCCAAAGACCAGTTGGGTACCTCTATCGACAAGGTCAACTTGCAGATTTGGGACACGGCGGGACAGGAAAGGTTCAACTCGATATCGCAGGCATTTTACCGGGGCGCCGATGTGTGTGTGCTCGTGTACGACGTGACAAACTACGAGTCGGTGCTATCGCTACGGGACTGGTTCTCGCGGTTTATCGAGCACTGCCACGTTGAGTGCCCCGGTGTGATTATAGTGGGCAACAAGGTGGACAAGAGGAACGACCGGTGCGTTGACTTGGAGGAGATTCGCGACATTGTCACGTCCAACACCACCGGGGCCAACCCGGAAGACTATATAGACGACTGGGAGTTGGCGATATGTGAAGTGAGTGCAAAGAGGTTGGACTTGGTCAAGGACTTGTTTGTGAATATTGCCAAAATAGGGGTCCGGCTTGGCGGCGAGGAACGGAGAGTGACCAAGCTACAGCAGTTTGACAAGATAGACCTACGAGCAGCAAACAAGACAACAACACCCGATGAAGGCGCCATACCCTCGTCCAAATGTGCATGCTGAGATATATACCTGTGAAACGTCATTTTTTTTTTTTTCATTTTTTCAAAATATTTCATCCTTGTAAAAAAGACCACTTATATACATTCGGGGGAAAAGAAAGCCCTCTTAGTCGTGACTAAGCTGACTTTGCCGTCTCCTGCTTGATCTCGTCCACGGCAGGCTTGATCTCTTCTAAAACAACGTCTTCGACGTCTTCGACGCTTCTTTCCTTGTCCTCCTTTTCGTCCTCGTACAATTCCTCCTTGTAGTGTTCGGGGTGCTTCTTGAAACACGATCTCATGTTTTCAAACTTTTTGATACAGTCAATGCCCTTGGGCTCAGTCTCGGAAAAGACAAAACAGGAGAATGCTTCCTTGAACTCTTCGCCACATGGGCCGTGGGCCATGCCGCCCAAACATGGACAGTCCCAGTTGATTTCGCCGGTTTCTGGGTTGAATGCAGCTTCTTGGTGACCACCTTCCTCTGAATCGTCACCCTCGGTTTCGGTGTCAGTCTTTGTTTCCTTCTCCTCTTTCTCCCCCTTCTTCTTCTCTTCCCTTTGTTCAATGTCGGTCTTTTCGCCTGGCTGGGTCTTTGCATCGTCCTTCTTGGTCTCATCGGTGTCCAAGTCTTGCTGGTACTTGTCCTTGACGGGAGAATCTTCAGCTCTCGTTTGCGTGGGGGTCCCCTCGACCTCCTTCAACTTCGTGGTCTCGTCCAGGTCAAGCAACTTGGTTTGTCTGTTGCGGAACTCGCCTTGAGACTCCTTGGAAGCGTCGTCGGCTCTGCCATAGTTCTTTCTGATCCTGTCGGCGGTGGAGTCGTTGGCAATAGCGGCATTGTTGTAGGTGTATGCAACGGCAACACCCGCCACCGTCACACCCGTGGCGGCAATGGCGATAAACTTGGAGTGGGAGGCACCGTGGGTTTGCACTCTGGCCGAGTAGTGTCTGACGGATTGGCGCAATGGCGCAGAAGATCTGGTGATGGCTCTGAGCATGGTGGATAAAAGTTGGAGATGGGTGAAAGTAGTATCAATTGAGAAGCAATCTATGGACAAGTCTCTCTTGGTTCTGAAATAACAGCCCTCACAGTTGCTCCCTATGTTGTTTGATTGCTGTGAAAATTTCGTCGTTCTTTTTTTTTTCTTTTCCGCCATCGACTTCGATTACTAAGAGAGAGAGAGAGAAGTCATTGCTAGAGCAATATATACAGGCATATTATGTTTGCGGTTGCTATTGGTGACCTGGGGAGGCCCTTCTTCAGGGAAGCATTCCCACACACACACACAATGGCAACTTGACTCCTCTCCTCATACTCTCACTAGTGTGCCCCATAGTCTGCTTGTAAATATCGGCATTTGATTTCCGTCACGGAGAAGCTATCTACACACACATATATACAGATATTCGTTTCGTCAATTCATAAGAACCACAATATCACCCGGCTACTAAAGCCAATCCCCTTTACACCTCTCATTGTACCCCTCCAGCTGCCTAGCTGTCCGTCCTAGCCGTCCGTCCTAGCCGTCCGTATATCTTGGGATAGCTTGGGGAGCAGGGCCAAGTACTCGTCCATCTCTTCTTCAACCGGCACCTCCCGCGGCAGCGGTGCAGACACACTGGCATAGATCAAGCTGGCAAGAACAACCACCATAGAAGCCTTCCCCACCTTTCTCAACACCCATAACGTTTTCTGGCTCGCCAGGTTGTTGTCATCCCCCAACGTCTTGAAAAATGCCATGGGCGAAAGGGATACTCGTGGTTTGAACGACGGCTTTTCGACGGAGTAGTTGCGGTAGAGCTCAAGTATGAGCGCCTTTCTATACGATCGACTGTGCTTCGATGGTGCTAATATCGCCTGGCGTAGCATATCGTGTTGGATGTTGTGTTGTGGAAAGATGGAGAAAGATAAACGTTGACTCTTTTTTTTCTTCCTCCCTTCTTCATTTGCTCAACTCGGCTACAAATCTCCAACCGATGAGTGATAACCGGTATGCTACGGGCTTATCGTTTACCAAGGGAGGCGCGTCTTCTGGCGGTACAAGCATGGGCTCGATGCGAGCAGCCGCAATGAACTATCATGACGAATACTCCGATGAAGATTCAGAGGAAGAAGCAGAAGCGGAACCACAACAACCAGAAGCACTCACGGCAGATGCGATACCCGATGACTTCAACAAGTACGGTGTTGGTGCCCAACTCTTGTTCAAAATGGGATATAAACTCGGACACGGGTTGGGTGCAAACAAAGAGGGCATTTCAGCCCCGATTGAAACAAAACTACGGCCGCGTGGTTTGGGTATAGGCGGCATCAACGAGAAGGACGAATACTCGGACAATGAAGATCAAGACGTTGTTATGTTTGAAGACGAGGGCATGAGGAGGCGGAAATTGGAAAACAATATCAATGATTTGGTGTTTAAGGTAGTGGAGTTGGGCATCGATGTGCCTGACCGGCTAAGGATCGTGAATGACAATGTATTGGAAGAGTTGGTCGCGGTCTACAAAGAGTTGAAAAGCGTGTCTGACCAGGAGAGGTTGATTGATTACCAAGTGGACGTTCTAGAGAAAGAATTGGACCAGGGGGAGAGGGATATTGCCGTGTTGACGGGCATTGCTGAGATCTTGCAACAACAACAACAACAAAAACAAGAACCAGTCGACGATGCCCTTTGCATTTTGGTTCAAGAGCCATATTGTGCTCATGCCATTGCACCTTCAGTCTTTATGACATTGATTCACCCCCAAATTGACGACCTAACATCCATCCTGCTAGAACAGCAAAGCAAGGGAGAAGAAGAAGAAGAAGAAGACACCCAAAAAGTGGTTTCAAAGTTGCACATCTACGCCCAGTTGTTTGCCAGGTTCAACCCTGCTCCAGTTTGCCAATACGATAAGGTCTTGTACCAGAAATATGCAAATGCGTTCAAGAAGGTGTTGGGTCATGATGGCGGGCATGATGCCGTGGTTGTAGCACTATCACAATGGTTGGAAACCCCCATATTTGTGCACCAGGACGTGGTGCTTTCCCAGCTTGCTCAGGAGGTCATTGTACCGGCATTGCACAATGCCAACTCTTTTGAGCACCTACAAGATTACTTGACAATCTTTTGTGAGGATGGTCTTGGCCCATTTGAAGACCTCGTGCGGACCCAGGTCAACGAGTCCCGCGCCAGTCTTGATTTCAATGAGGGCGAGTCCTTGTGGCACACCCCACAGGGAGTGGTGCAGATCAAACCAGCAATCACCTCATTCAACACCACCTGGAAACCGATTTTGGAACAGTACTTGCCGGCCAAGTCCAACACCGTTTACGCCACATTTTCCAGGTCACTCTGCAATTGGATGGAAGTCAACGAGAATGAGTACGATACCTTTTTTGGACTCGCTGACGCACTCGCTCCGCCCGATTTGCTCCTGCTACTCCAATTCCGAGTATTCAACCCGTGGTTGCAGCAATTGCAAGAACAGTACGAGACCGATCCAGCGGCTGTACCGCAGTGGTTTGCGAAATGGTACCACTACTTTGCGGGGAAAGCACAACCTACCACCGTCGGCGCCGATGTGATCAAGTGGTATTTGAACAAGGCGTTGGATCTTGTGCTGACTGATTTTCACCCCTTTGGCGACGTGCCGCGAATCAATGGCGAAACTGTGCCAACCACAGAACAGATTTTCAGCAAGACGACGACGACGACGACAACAGCAACAGCCATTAGCGCCAATGGAATACCCTCGCATTCGCTAATGACCTCATTCAAAGACGTGGTCTCAGCGCACTGTGTACAGCACAATATCCTCATGTCCTTACTCAGAGATAGGTTCCACGCCATCACCGGCTTGCCCATCTACTTGCTCGAGCACGGCAGTTCCAGACTATGGTGCTACATACAAAACGATGTTTTGTGGATCACCCACAACGACGACTTTGAAGCGGCCGAGTACGAACCAATTAGTCTAGACAACTTTCTACTTGACAGTTTTGATTAGATCCAATAAATCCTTCTCGGCACCTTCGTTGAATTCCTCTTCCACGCCATCCTTCTGGACATGCTCCAACCCCTCCGTAATCACCTGCACCACCGAGGGAAGCTCGTTCTCGCCCGGTAACCTAAACTCCTTTGGAATGAAATCGCCAAACTTCAGAAGCCACAAGTGGCGGCGGTCCACTTCCTCAATGTTGATTCGGTAGAGCTCGTCGTTTAAAAAGTCTGTCAATTTGCGGAGGAACTTGCGCGGGTACGAGTACTGTTCGTGGTGGAGCTCGGCGAGGTATTTCGGGTAGACCTGGACAAACTGGACGTAGTGGAACGAAAGCTGGTCGAGCGTCTCGGTGTATATCTCAACCGGGGATTTTGAGTCATCATCGGGTATGGACCCCACGTTGAGTAATTTGGTGCATTCGGATAGGAGACACGCGTACCGCGGCGCGGCTACTGTTTTCAACTGGCGGATGGTTTCTAGCTCCTTCCGGATGAGCGACATTGTGGCATCGATGGTGGCATTGTTTGTATCCAAAAACTTTTTGGACCGTTCTTCGTTCTTGAGTATGATTCCAAATACCGTGTTTAACTCCTTGTTGACATCGGGTAGTTCCTGCGCGTCACCCTGCAACACACTCAAATTGATACTGGGAACAGTATCACCAGTGGTGGTGGTGGTGGTGGTGTTATTGCTGCTGCCACCATTAGTCACAAGGTCCACCGCCTTCATGCATTGATCGTAATGATTGGTTAGCATTTCAAGGATGCTTACCAATTCATTCTCCAACGATTGGTTTTCGCGAAGGATGGTGCCCACAAGACTGCTCGACTCAAGGAGCTTGCCCAGTTTAAGCTCAAGCTGAAGCGGCGCCGTTGAATCGTATCCCTTAACAATTTCGCCGTGGGTTTTGTTCAACAGGCTAAACTCGGGCCGGGTCTTCTCTAGTAGTGTCCTGATTTTGGCTGCATTGGCCTTGTATATTTCGATATTCTCCTTGAGCACCTGAATCGAGTCAAGCGCGATAAAGTCAACAAGCCGTTGATGGGCTACGCCGCCGCCGCTGCCGCCTCCGTGGTCGTCGTTGTCGAGCACAAACGGGGGCACCTCCGTCTTTTCCAACTGCCCAATGACGCTATCCAAATGCTGCAACGACGGGTCCAATTGGTTTTGGATGTCAAGAAACACCTTGTCGACCCTATCCCTCAATGCACTCTCCAATTTCTCGTTTATCCTCTGCGCCACTTCGTATTGCCTCTTGTAGGATGTGAACAAGTACTGCATGGCTTCCAACCGGTCTGGCAAGTGTAGGGACAACTCCTGTGACGTGGTGTGGAGCGACGCCTGAGCATTGGTGCACAACTTCTGGGCCCGCTCTAGCGTCACCTGTGCGTCTTGTGACCATTTGACCACCTCTTGCCTCGTTATTCTCTTATCAGAAGTCATGTGTGGGGGAATGGAGTTTCCATTTGCCGCTCCAAACTCTCTCTTTTAGCAGAATGAACGAAAAATGAATAAATGAAAAAAAAAAAAAAATAAAGCCATCAACAGGAAGCCCAAAGCCCAAAGCCAGACTACAATGTCAAGTACAGCTGCCACACCGTTGGCTGCATTGCATAATGCAACTACTCACGGTCTACCACTCACGCTATACACTGCCGAAAACGAGCCGACCGAGTCGATAAAAGATGCCGTTGAGGTGAGCTTTGGCAACAACAAAGACCAACGGTTCCGCCTCGACGAGGTTACAAACTTTTACAATGAAGACAAGCCCCAGAACCTCCGGTCGGTGGTGTTTTGCTGGTTGCAGGACAAGGCAAGCATTGTGGAGTACAAACAGGAGTGTTCCGAATTGGGCATTGCCGAGTTCAAGTTTTTGGTAAAGACCGAGCTCAACACCTGGCTCAATGGCAACAGCGAAACATGTACTTTTATCAAGGAGGAAAGCACTGCAGAGCCTCAAGAGACTGTGAAGCGGAAATTAGAGGATCCACAAATTGAACGCATCACCCAGTTTGAACGAGAAAGTGTGGACCACAATGCCGCGTTGCGCGGGTCCAAGAATATCAACTTTAGCTACTTGATCGCCGACGCCAAAAGGTTTATTCACCAGTTGAAGAAACAAAAAACCACTGCCACCATCACAAAGGCACCAACGGGCGGCGCCAAGAAACAGCCAATCATTATTGTGTCGCCGGCTACGACCGCCTTGCTTTCATTGTCAAACATTAAGGAATTTCTCGAAGACGGCAGGTTTGTTGAGCCAGCGCCCTCGCACAGACCCCATGGCGGGTTGGTCACAGTGAGCCATCCTTCCGATAAGCTTATCCCATCGGCGCAACGAATCATGGTTGTTGACAATGTCGACATGTTTACCAAGCCAGAGTACTGGGACCGCGTGATTGCCATCTTCACCACCGGCCAAGCGTGGCAGTTTGCCAAGTACAAGTTTTCCAAGCCGGATGTGTTGTTCCAAAGGTATGCTGGTTTCTACTTGGGGTACCAGGGAGAAGTGTCGCCCCGCCAGATCAAAGACTGGAACGTGACGGAGATTAAGGTGGACCGTGGCGATAGGAGGTTTAGGGACAAGATGATTGTCAGGGACCTCTGGTTGGACATAGAAAAGATTCTTGTGAGTAAGGGGTATGGCAAGTAGTAGTGGTGGTAGTACAGTTATATACAAGTTGTTCTATTTACATGTATGATTGTTCCAACTGGATAAACTTTTTGTAGATTTCGTCCGACGTCATGTTGGTAACCGTTCGGTCGTCGCGAGTTCGGATGGCATAGGTTCCCTTGGCGATATCCTTGTCACCAATGAGGATAATGTAGGAGTACCCCTTCTGGATGGCCTCTCTGGTTCTCGCACCAACAGTTTCCTTTCTCTTGTCAACGTCGACATAAAAGTTGTACCCGTTCAAGGGAACAATGTCATCGTCGCAGTTGACAAACTCTCCACACAACTTCTTTTGCAATGCCTCGGCGTGCCCCACATGGGAATCGTTGATGGGAATAACGACGGCCTGGCGCGGGTTGATCCAGAATGGCCACTTTCCCTGGTAATGGTCAAGAAGAATGGCAAAGAACCGCTCGAGCGACCCAAACACGGCCCGGTGCACAAGAATGGGCTGCTTCTGCCCGTCCTCGGCCGAGTACTTTAGCTCAAACCGCTTGGGTAAGTTAAAGTCGAGCTGCACCGTGCCCACTTGGTGCTTCTTTCCAAATGCGTCTTTCAAGAGCACATCGATTTTTGGCCCATAAAACGCCCCGTCCCCCTCGCGGACCTCCCATGCGCATGCAGAATCCAACACCTTCCGCAACTGCGCCTCGGCCTCATCCCACGTCTTCAAGTCGCCAATGTACTTGTCGGGACGCGTGGACAAGTAGAACTCAACCTCGTTGATGCCAAACACTTTGTACGTGTCCCTAATCAAGTTGATTGTGTTTTTGATCTCGGCGTCGATCTGGCTCATATCACAAAAGATGTGCCCGTCGTCCTGGTGGAACCTCCTCACCCTGGTTAGCCCAGAAAGCGCGCCGCTGGCTTCGTTCCGGTGCAAAGAAGAAAAGTCAGAAAGCCTGACTGGAAGCTCGTTGTACGACCTCTCAAACTTGTCAAAGATGAGACAGTGCGCGGGACAAGACATGGGTTTCAACCCATACTCGTGCTCAAGCTCAAGCCCATGCTCGTGGGCGTGGTGGTGATCTCCCTCCTCCTTGGTGATGTCGTTTCCAACAACCTTGAACATGTCTTCCTTGTAATTCTCCCAGTGGCCGGACTTCTCCCAGAGCTTGGTCTTGTAGATTAGCGGGGTGACGACTTCTTGGAATCCATACTTTGTTTGCTGGTTCTTCATAAATGTGATGAGCCGGTTGAGCACTCTTGTGCCGTGGGGCAAGAAGAAAATCGACCCGGGAGATGTGGTGTCTGTAAAGAATAGTTGCTGCTTCACCGAGATTGCGTGGTTGGACTGTGTTGACGAGTCGGGTTTGGCAGAGAGCCTACGTCTAGCATTGCAGCAGAGACGGGTGCCTAGAAGCCTCGGCGGGCGTTGAGCAAGCATTGGTTGGTGGTGGTGATGATGATGATGTGATGCTGCTGTCTCGTTTGAAAAATTTAGCCTCCTTTCAACGTTCCAGTACCATGCTATATAAACACGCCAATTAAAAGGTGCAAGACACAAGAAGTTTAGAGAGAGCTTCAGCTTCCGCTATATACCTATAAAACAGCTAGGACTCGACTGCCTCAAGTTTGCACCTCCACCTTTGGGGCACTTGCAACCACCTGCTTCTCCCTGTGTGTCTCCCTATGGGTCTTCTCTCCCTCTGGTTCCTCCCCCTCTTTCTCCCTCCATAGTACGATACTTACCCTGAACCCGCTAAACGTTTTAAACTCCCTTGGTTTCTTGACCCATTTCTTACACGGCTTGCCGCTCTTGTCCAACGCATACTGCCCGCCCACCGTATTCATGGTCAACCCGGACGAGCTGCCCTCCTTCAACCCAACATTGATCTTGTACTGACTTAGCTGCGGCTGTCCCTCTGGCGCCGGCGACGATTTCTGGGAGATGGCGACGGATGCCGTGCCCGCTCTCTCTTGCTGGGCTAGTCTCCTAAGGCGAGACTTGGAGACGGGGGTGGGGAAGTGGGCTATTTTTGCCAACACCGACTTGGGGACCTTTAACTTGGCCCAAAATCTCCTTGGTGGTGCCATCGTTGTTGTGGGAGCACGGGTTGTGTGGGAATAAGGATTTGGTTGGTTTTGGTTAGTTTTGGTTAGTTTTGATTTGTGGTTTTGGTGCTGACTTTGATGAAGGGGGAGAGAAAAAGTGAGATTGGATTAGTCTGCCACACATTCAAAATTACTCTCCACCACACCATCCACCAATGTCTGACGCACCTCCAGAAAGACCGTTCAGAGATAGACTACCCTCCAGACTCGACGTGTTTTCAGACAACCTCAAGTTGGATATACGCGCTCACCAGAGGACGTATGAGGGCGCATACACGAGGACCGCCATTGGGTGCTTATCGTTTTCCATCTTGATCATCAAGCTCTTTTCAAAAGAGTTCTTGCCGGTGGGCACCATCTACACGATCTACGGGTGCTTGCTCTACTTTCTTGGCGTTTACAAGTCGGCCTCCGTTGACGTCTACTACTCTCCGGAGAAGGATATGGAGATGTACAAGACTGGCGGCGACTATGTCGTTCTTCTTACGGTTATAAGTTTATGCTGCTACATCGCCGTGCTAGTATTGGTGTTGCGAATGTAATGGTTTTTTTGGTCTTCCTTACGCCAAGGCGCCCAAGCCAAAGACAAACAACTGCACAAGAAGCTGCAACGACCAAAAGCCCACCCGCTTCATCCGCACCAACCTCGCCTGTTCGTCGGCAACATAGTCGACAAAGTTATCGTACACCTCCTCGGAAATGTCGTCCATCAACAACGAGTCATACACTGTCCAAGACCCACTGAAATCCTGGAGGTTTTTGACGATTCGGTTGTGGATCTCGATAAAGGTGTTTTTGGAGTTGATGTACGCCACAATGGGCCGGATCAAGGCATAGTTGATGTACGACAACTCGGGAGACTTGAACGGAACGGTGGCCCGCACGTTTTTGAGTCTGAGGGTCAAGTCAAGAACAAAGTACTTGGAAATGTCCGTTTTGTAATCATCTTGGGTCAATCTCGCGCGCAAATCGGGGTGCTTGGGACTGACCTCGGGGTTCTTGTACCTAGTTGCCTCCTTCTTGATAGATTCAGTAATCATAGTGACAATTTCCGTAACTCCCATCTCGTTGCTCTCTTGTGGAACCATCACATCGCCAATCATGTCCACGCGGCCGCTGGTGATCCAGCCAAAGGGGCCCTCAAGACCAGTGTTTAGATGGTCAATGTTTAGCCC
>JAJMCF010000734.1:12892-26009 GCA_030585045.1 Zhuliangozyma parablackwelliae | reverse complement strand
GGTGTCTTCAGCCTCAGTGGTGGCTGGAGCTTCAGTGGTTGCTGGAGCTTCAGTGGTGGCTTGAGCTTCAGTGGTGGCTGGGGCTTCGTCAGACTCGGCGGCGGCGGTGGTCTGGTCAGCAGTGGTCTCAACCGCGGTGGTTGGGGTGGGGGCAGCATCGTCGTCAGTGGTCTTGGCCTCGACGTCGGCGGCAGCAGTCTTTAAAGCTTCAGAAACACTCTCTGGTGGAATCCAGTATGGCTCCCACGCACCTGCTGAGGAACAGATGGAGGTGGCCAAACCTCTAAAGGCGTCGACATCTTTTCCCTTACAGTTTTCAACAATACAGTTACCGATGGCACCGGCGTAGTGGGGAATAACACAAAGACAGCCAGTGTCCCACTATAATGACGTTAGTATTGGGTGGTGCTACCAAAAAGATTTGCTTTTGGAAATGCTGTTACATACGTATGGGCATGGCAAGCTGTCGGTGGGCTCCTTCACACATTCACGGGCACAGGAAGGCAACTGGTCAAAGATTTTGTCGGCGAACCCATTGATCGAAGCGGTCTTTGGGACTGATGGGTAGGTGGCCCATGGATTGTCGGCTGCAAGAGCGACTGCGGAAACGATTGAAAGGGCAATAATGTACTTCATTATTTGCTTTAGTGGGTGGGTGTGAAGAAAGTAAAAAGGGAGAAGCACCGAGGGGGGGGATCCCAGCCCCAATTTATAGGCCAACGGATGTGGGAACAACAATGTCAAGAAATTTTTCACCATGTTTGCGCAACCCACCACTCCGTTTGTGTTTTGTACACACACCCACCCCCGCGAATATTTGCCACCAACCACATTCAGTAATACAGTTGACTATTTCGTGCAAGCAGTGTTGTTTCCCGCAGAAAACAGGTGCCCGCACATGGACTTACAATTGCTTTTTCCAAACTCCTTCTCGGCCCTAATACTCGATCTTCATTGGATCTTTCCAGTCATGGTTTTGCCCACTTTTTTGCTTGTTTTTTGGTTTTCCAGTCCCCCACCGATATTTCCATGGGTGGGGCGAAGGGCGAAAGGCGAGGTGCAGAACGCCGGTGATGAAAGTGATAAACTTTAATTTTTTTTTTCTTAATTATGTGTTTGCAATCTATTTCCGAGGGCTTCTGGCTTCAATTCCGACCTATAAACACTAAGCAAATAAGGAAACGGCAAATCCAAAAAGAACAGAAACGATACTTCCGAATGGGAGAAGGGATCCATTGGAACCTGCTGTAGAGCCACTAGAAGTTGCCGAGCTGGTTGTAGAGCTGGTGGCAGAGGTGGTGGCAGTAGTAGTACTGGCTTTTTGCGAAGTGGTCTGCGCGGCCCCGCTGGACTCAGACGTAGACTCAGACTCAGTCAGGCCAGTTTCAGCGGCACTGTCTTGAGTCGAGCTACCTGGTGCCGTGACCCAGGACTTTGCGGTTTTGCCTTCAATTGTGGTGACCTCCTTGGCATTTCCAGCAGCAGTGGACAACATCATGGAGATACTCGAGGGCATCATCCAGGTGTTGGCGCCAACGGTGGAACACAACGAGGTGGCCAAGAAGGTGGCACTGGCAACATCGTCACCCTTGCAGTTTTCAGCAATACACTTTCCCACTTGCCCGGACCATTGGGGCATGACACAGAAACAGCCGGTATCCCAGTATGGGCACGGAGTGTTGCTGGTGCTGAACTTGACACAGTCCTTTGCACAGTTGGGCAACAAGTCAACGATGGGGTCGGCAAACCCGTTGATGGAAGCGGTCTTGGGAATCTTGGGGTATGTGGCCCAGTTGTCTGCAGCAACAGTGGCGACAAAGAGTGCGATGATACTAATGAATTGCATTGGAAAATGGCTTGGTATGGGAGGTGGTGGGGGGGAAGTGTAGACGACTTAAAAATCATTCCCGTGGCTCGTGTATATATATATATGTAAAAGGAGCTTGACAATAGCGTACGATATTCAAGCACATATCGGCCTACCCTCGGAAGAGATGGAACTGATAATTTTTTTTTTTCCTGCCTGTTTGCAGCTATTTCTTGGCATCAATCCGAACGGTATTTCCACCAATCAATCAACTGGCGAAAAATTGCCATGCCAATAGGACCTTTGACGAGATGACTTTTGCGTTCCCATTTAAATAAGTCAAAAGCGAGTCCAACCTGGGTATTGCCAACCAGCACCATCCAATGTCAAGCATTCCCTTGGAGCTACAGTTCTTTGTAGAACGCGACCTCAACAACAAGTATGAGTGGCTCACGTTTTGCCTCACCATGATCGCATTAGCCGCGCACGGAATATTGTTCCATTGGATCCCCGGCCGTCTTCGCAGAAAGAATGTCAAGTACTTCAAGTTTATCAAGTGGTGGGATACCTGGACCAGCTGCGTGCGAATAGGCAACTATTACATCCAGCCGAGTTTGTTTCTTCTCGGCGCCATATTTATCGGGATAAATATCGCCTTTTGCTTTGCCCAGTTGACCCTCATCGACTACCTCCCCACGTACTACGTGTTTAGCAAGCGAATATCACGGGTCGCCATGGGGAGCTTGCCCACCCTCATGTTCACCGTGGCCAAAAACGACTTGCTCACCTCCATCTCGGGGTTGCAGTTTGACCGGCTCGAGTTTATCCACAAGTGGCTCGGGCGAATCATGTGGATCATGACCACGGTCCACATCATCATTGCCGCTTACTATTGGTTGAGCTTGAACTTTAAAATCATGATTATCATCCCGCCCCAGATCTTTGGCTTCATCGCGTACGGGAGCTTTGGTATCCTTACTTGGGGCAGTGTCAAGGTCATACGCGGGTTGGCGTACGACTTTTTCTTGGTGCAGCACCGCGTGTTTGCCTTTATCATGTTGTTGCTTGCCTTTTTCCACAACCCGGGCAACCGCGCCGCCGTGTTGATTGCCGTGCATGGGTTGGTGGTTGACCGTGTGGTGTCCAAGGTGTTGATGTACGTGCACTACAAACACTCGCCCACCAAGGGCATGTGCAAGTTTGACGTCTTGGACAACGACACCATCTTGATGACCATCCCGGTGAAGGAAGCCGGGTACACGTCCCACGCATGGTACACCCGCTACCTCCCCAAATACAAGGACTGGAAAGCCGGGCAGCACATTTTCATCAACGTTTCCAAAGTCAGCTTCTTCCAGTACCACCCATTTACAATTGCATCGTTGTCGGAGTCGGGGGAGATGAAGTTGTTGATCAGGGTCCAGAAGGGGTTCACCAAAAAACTTATGAAAAAGTTGCAAACGGTTGACGAGATGAAGGCCATGTTCCACGGACCGTATGGAGCTACCCACCAGCCTTTGCTCCTGTTTGACTCGTGTTTGTTTTTTGGCGCTGGCTCTGGCGGGGCGTTTGCGTTCCCGGTGGCCCTCGACTTGGTCAATGAGATCAAACGGCGCGACGAGATCAACGACAAGCTCTTTCGTCCAACCAACCCCTTGATCAGGCTAGTGTGGGTCATCAAGAAGCGCGAAAACATCCAGTGGTTCAAGTACATATTGGACCAACTATTGGAGCACAACCTGTCGCCCAGCACCAACACCTGCATAGCCGTTGACATCTACATCACCCAGGAAAAGGGCGAGATTGAAATGTACACCACCACCTCCGCCACAGACTCGTCCGACGACGAGACCAAACACCTTGTGGAGTACGAACGGTCAGCAGAAGAGGGGTACAACATCTTTTACGGCCGCCCTGACATTGGCGCCATTATCAAGCAGCACTGCGACAGCCTCACTGCTGTGCACCAGCAATCGTTGGCGGTTGCATCGTGCGGGCCGCCCGCATTCACCAACGGGATCAAAGAGCAGTGCCAGGTGGCACGGAAAGCGTACCCCCATGATGTGTACTGCTACACGGAATCATTCTAGTGAATGGCCCTTTTTTATAGAGATTTTAGGTATATATTGTCTAGGGAAATGTATAGGCAAATCAGACAATTCACTTAGTGGTCGTGTCCCAGTCCAGCTCCAACAAATCGGCCGACTTTTCGCATGTCAGCAACAACACTAGCACCAGCACCAGCACCAGCACTTATCTACACACATACCACCAATGGTGTCATTAGGAAACAATGTCTTTCGGGGCAAGAAGGAGCAGGAGGCATACGACAAGACGTTTGCTGGGCGATACATGAAACTCGTAAAGAAGAACCACTTCTTGTACCTCGGACTCCCCTTTTTGCTATCCATAGTGGCGGGCTCGCTCTACCTACAGAAATTCACCGCCGTCAAATGGGAACGGTACGACCAGAGGCACCAGCAGCTAGGGGAGGAGGAGATGTTGAACATGGTGGAGAATAAGCGAAAGGTTGACAAAAAGAGCGACTACTATAGACTACAAGGTCTTTTACAGGACCACATACAGACAGTTGACCTGAATGACGATTACGAAATGGTGAGAGTACAGAGAAAGAAAGAGGATGAGCCCGTGTGGTAGGGGGGGAACTCCCAAGTGTCTTGTACATATCTTGTGTATTATCCAAATACTCATCGCGTGAACGAAAAAAAAAAAAGGAGAAAGCATCACACACACTAACAACCAACCCACACCATGGTCTCGTTCTCTTGTGAAGTTTGCAACGACACTGTTGTCAAAAAGAAGTTGGAGCAGCATACCGGAAGGTGTCGCGGCGCGTACTATACTTGCATAGACTGCTCCACCACCTTTAACGGGACCGAATATAGAAGCCATACCAGCTGCATCTCGGAAGCGGAAAAGTACGAAAAGGGGTTGTACAAGAAGAAGCAGCAAAAGTCAGCACCACAGCAGAAGCCAGTGGAGAAGAAGCCAGTGGAGCAGAAACCAGTGGAGCAGAAACCAAAAGAAAGCACTGGGGTTGTGAAAAAGGGAGACAAGGAAAAGAGCCCATTTTCGCATCTCAAAAAGGACACGCCCGAAAACCTCTACAAGGTCCTCAAGAAAGCATCCAAGGACGACTCCAAAAAGCTCAAAGAGATTTTAAAAACAATCAAAGTCACAAAGGTTGGCGACAAACTCATTATAAACTAAATCACTTTTTATTCAACGCCCGGTTAACCTTTCCATAAAACTGCGCCAATGTGTCAAATGGAAACGATAGATTTTCACATAGATAGTCAGGTAGAATCCGTTGTAGGTACTTTGCGTTTTCAATAGATTCCAACTCGTCCTCGTCGCTCTCAAGTGCATCCAAAAAGGTGGGCAGGTAGTTGATTTGGGCCTTGCTGGATTTCTCCAAAATCAACTGGTACGACATAAACAACCCCGGTCGCACCGACGACGACTGCCTAATGTCAAAAAAGAACCGCGTACTATCCTCGTCAAAGTTCACCACCTTCACCCCCGTGAGTAGCTCCATCATGTCCATGGTGTAGCCTATATTCTCCATCTCCTTGGCATAGTGCGCCGTGGTGAAGCTTCCCTTGGCGCCATCGCCATCGCCATCGCATCAATAGCGCTGGTCTTTTTCTTGCGAATGGGCGAGTCTATGGACTTGCTGGCGCGCAGACTAGACAACTCGTCTAGCAATGCCTCTATGCGCTTGTTCTTTGTTGCAAGCTCCTCCTGTAACGCTTCTATCAATTGCTCGTTCCCTTCCAATTGCGCCAGCACCTTTGTTTGGTACTTGTTGAATATCTCGTCTTGCTTCGTATTGGTTAGATCATTGACTAGCTCAATCAACTCTTCTGTGTCTGCCGTTAGCACATCCTGGTCGGTGATTATCGGATTCGACGACCTCTTTCTCGGCTTCTTTGTCGGCGTAGACGCTGCTGACTTTTTGGGCATCAGTGTGTGTTGTGTTTATTGGAGATTTAAAAAAAAAAACAAGAAGGAAAAGAAAGAAAAAAAAGGGGAGCAAAGAGTTCGACGACACTTCATCCCACGACGACACTTCATCCAGCCACCATGTCATTCTCGCCATCAGCGCTCAGGAAGAAACTAGACTCGTTGCAGGACACTCAAGAATCTATTGTGTCCATCTCGCAATGGGTCTTGTTCCACCAGAAGCACTACCAGGAATCGACCAAGATTTGGAGTGAATACATCACCCGCTCGGCCAAAAAGTTGCCATTGTTGTACCTCTGCAACGATGTTGTGCAGCTGGCAAAGCGAAAGAACAAGCCAGAAGTCGTTGACGCCTTCTGCCAGCTTCTCCCCAAGGTGTTGCGCAACACATACAACGCCGTCGACTCGCCTACTCGGGCCAAGATTGAACGCTTGGTCGGGGTTTGGGAGCAGAGAAGCGTGTTCCCCGGTGGAGCCATCGCCAAGATGCGAGAAGCTCTCACCAAGGAACAAGTCCCTGAACCACCCAAAGCTGAAAAGCTGGCCGTTGTCGCCGAACTCAAACACGTTAACGACTTGTTTATCCATCTCCACCGTTTGCAGGACACCTCCCAAGCAAATCTCACCCAATTTGGCATCCAATCCAAGACATATTTACCCCAAAACCCCGCCTTGTCTGAGAACCTTCCATCTCCGCCCGAATATATAGCCAAGTTGAACGTGTTGGAGAAGCTCAGCAAGGTGTCAGTAAATAATATAGAAGAGATTAAAAAGACCAAACTAAATATCAAGTCTCAGCTAGCAAATTTGTCAAACTTGCTTGAGGAGGGACTAAAGACAGACAACAGCAAGATTGGGATCATTAATGATAGGCTTGTCAAGCTCAACCAAACAAGAAGTGATTTGATGGACGAGTCCACCCCTGCTTACGATGCCGACTCCGACTCGGATGAGGCGCCAGCCTATGTCGAGGACTCAGATTCCGAGGTGGAGGATTCGAAAAAGAGACGCCGGTCAAGAACACCTTCGGAGAACTCGACGCCAAAACGAGTGGCGTTTTCTGAAGACATTGAGGTGAATGAGTTTGAAACGGATGACAATGTGGGGCAGGAAGAAGAGAATGAAGAAGAAACGGAACAGGACCTGTCCGAGCAGTCCCAGGCAGAACAGTCCCAGGCTGAGCAGCTTGTAAAGTCGCACAAGGACGTGTTGGAATTGAAGCACGAAAGGGAAAAGGAGGCCGCCGCCGCTGCTGCTTCTGCTTCTGCTTCTGCTTCTGCTTCTGCTTCTGCTTCTGCTGCTGCTGCTGCTTCTGCTGCCACCACCACCACCCACGAAGACAAAGAATCGAAACAAGGAATCAGCTCCGACGTGTTGAGTTTATTGTCTAAATTAGTCTAAGCCGCTGAAACAATCGGGCGCCACTTTGTAGTCTTTGTATAGTCGGCATGGGCCGCTTCAAGTCCCGCGCCATATCCATAATAAACGGGGTATTCTCCGCAGTATACTTTGTGCCCGAGCTCTTCTTGCTCGAGCCCACGTATAATAAACTCTTTGCTCTTGTCAAGGCCACGTACGATAAGCGTCCTGCCCCCGGGGTGTTGGAAAGCCACGCCCTCATCTGCAAATCTCCGCAGGTAACAAACACCACGGGAAACTCCAACCCCTTTGCCTTGTGCACGGTTGAAACATTCACCGAGTTGGCATCATACACGGGCTCATCGTCGGCATAGTTTTTGAGAAAGTAGGCCACAAACCCGGTGTCTGCTTTCGCCTGGAGGTACTTTAGGTGCACCAACTTGAGTGACGTATAAAACGAACTCAATCCATGCATCAACCGGTCGTCCTGGATGTAATCGTACAATATTGTTTCCTTCACAACCCGGGCCAAACTCGTCATTATTGCCAGCGGAGTCTGCTCCATGCCACGCTCCTCGCGGATGATTTTTAAAAACTTGAGCGACGCCTCGTGCGGCAGCGTTTCCTGCAAGTACTCCTCCAACAGAAGAGCCTTGCTTTCGGTGTAATCCTTATAAACCCGGGGGATCCGCTTGTGCCCCAACTTTTGCAACGTGCATAGCAACGCAAAATCAGACCCGTAGCTCTGCTGCATGATAACCAAAATGTCGAGAAACACATGCACCTTGGAGTTGATCCAGTCGGAACTTTCAGTAAACTTGTTGACGCCGTACCCATAGTTGTCCGAGAGCCACCGCGCAACATTGTCGGCCTCGGCATTGGTTCTCGACAAGATGGCAAAGTCAGAAAACTTGAGCAACCCTCCCAGCTCGCAAATCACCCTGGCCACCTCGGCACCAATAAAATCGTACTCCTCAGACGGCGACTGCACTTTGTAAAAGGTGGGCTCGAACGAGGGGCTTTTGGTGGATACAATATCGTGTACGCCGAGCTCCTGGCTCGCGAGTCGTAGATTCTCAGGCGTTAGCCTAAACGATTCCTTCAACACCACTCGTTTCGCCGGCCAGCCCAACTGCTTGATAAAGTCATTGGTGACAAAAGGCGTCGACCCCAAAAACTCATAGATGCACTGGTTCATATCTCCTGCCAACGTGACGTGCTTGTTCCCGTACGTGGCAATCTTGGTGATTAGGTTTAGCAACAACGGCTGCATATCTTGAAACTCGTCAATAATCACCACCCTGGCATTGTACACCTCGTCTATGCGCCCCTGGTCCAACAATTCTATTGCACTGGTGATGAAATCAGAGTACCGGATCATGCCGTGCTCCTCGAGATACTTTAGTGTACTTGCCAACTCCGTCTCGCTGATTGCGTGCTTGAGTGCAGCCGCGGCCTGGCTGCTGCCCCCGCCCTTCACATCCGCCACTGCCCTCTCCAAACTCTTGGGTTTCAGCGAAAAGAACTTTGCAAAGCTTTTCCAGCTAATGTCATCTAGGAGACTTTGAGGTGGGCGGCCGGGGAAGTATACTGGGTAATACTCGTCAACGATGCCAGCCGAGTACGAGTGAAACGTCTTGACCGTCACCTGCCCCGCCAGTTCGCCCACTACCCTCGCCATAGCCTGTCTCAACGAGTCAACTGTCCTGTTGGTCATTGACAACACAAT
The DNA here is from genome assembly GCA_030585045.1 of Zhuliangozyma parablackwelliae. Classification (NCBI taxonomy): domain Eukaryota; kingdom Fungi; phylum Ascomycota; class Pichiomycetes; order Serinales; family Debaryomycetaceae; genus Zhuliangozyma; species Zhuliangozyma parablackwelliae. Next base: position 17,127 of record JAJMCF010000734.1, on the reverse strand, counting down.
AATCTCTTGTGGCAGTACTCCCTGTTCGATCAAGTGCTTGATTCGGTGCACCAAGGTCAACGTTTTCCCGCTTCCAGGACCCGCCTGTATTGATAGTATCGTCCCTGGCTTGTAATCGCTCTGGACTGCCCCCAACTGGCTTTCTGTCAATAACTCCATCTTGTAACAAAACAGGCGCTCTTTCCTGCGTTTCTGCGTTCCTGCTTTCCTGCTTTCCTGCTTTTCTGCTTTCCCCAAATTGACAACAAAGGAAAAAAAGGTGGGAGAGAAATGGTGGACACAGAACAACCTCAGGTATGACCGCCCTCCAGTCATTGCAAAAGATATTGCCATTAAAGGGGCAAATCAACGTGGAGGTAAAAGACTCAACCCACTTGGTACCCGACTACCCCCTCGACCACCTCCGAGCCATTCTCAACCAGTCGGAGGACCACCCAGATATCGACCAGCTCGCATCATTCGCTAGCCAGTTGCAGGCGTACGACAACCAGATCAAGCAGTACAAAAAGAAGCTCGAACCCGTGGGGGCAATACTACAAGAGTTTAGCGATGAGCTCAACAACCTATCGTCCAGTCTCGTTTCGCTTGAACAGAAATCCAAGAGCTTGTCCAAAGACTCGCACTTGCAAACGGCCATCACTGAAAAGCTCAACCCCGTTATTCTCGACTTGATGATCCCTCCAGAGGTGGTTCGCTCTATAGTGAGCGGCGACATCAACCCCCAGTGGTTGGAGAATCTCAAGTTTCTCGAAGAGAGAAAGCAAGTGGAGGCACACCACCACGACTCCAAATCGCTAGCGCAGATGAAGGCGGGAATTGAATTGCTAGAGGCAAAAGCGGTAGAGCGTATCCGAGACTTTCTTATCCAGCAGATCCGCATGTTGAGGTCGTCCCCCAGAAGCTCGTCGCAGCTCATCCAGCAGAAACTACTCGACGTCAAGGACGCGTACCAGTTCTTGTGGCTGCGCCACCGCGAGGTTGCCGAGCAGTTGCGATTAGCATACATCTACACCATGCGGTGGTACTACCAGAGCAAGTTTGCCAAGTACCTCTACGCCCTCGAAAAGATCCCGGTGCGGCGCGTCGACACCGTGGTTCTCGGCGACGACAAGTCGTACTGGAAGCCGGCACACTCGCCGGAATACTTTGCCTCGTTGGAAAAGCGGATCGAGATCTTGACGAATCCCAAATCCCGTTCGGCCATCCCATCCCAGATTGCCGAAACGTCGCCGTTCCCGTACTGGATTGAGTTTATCTACAGCCAGTTCTCAACCGCCGTTGTTGACAATGTGATTGTCGAGTACCTCTTTATGGTGGAGTTCTTTTACCACGGGGACGAAAAGTTTGAAACCATTCAGGGCGTGCACTGGCCCGAGTTGATGTTCAAGAGGGTGTTTAGTTTGGGCCGAGAGTTTTTGACCTTTTTGACGGCGGGGTCGTGCGACGCTTATGGCATTTTGCTCACCATCAGGATAGTACAAATCTCGCAGGCCAAGCTACACCAAACGCGTATCCCCATCCTTGACGACCACCTCAACTCGTTGTTGATGATCCTTTGGCCCCAGTTTACCAAAACCATCGACATCAACTGCGACTCGATGAAAAAGGCAATAAGGACCACCAAGAAAGTGGGCATGGCCCCGCTAGCAATCACCCAGCAGGTGGCCCAGTTCTTGGCGGCCATGTTGCGACTCTCCGCCGACAAGGACTACCAAGCCGAGCCGTTGTACACATCAGTCACTCGTTTACGCAACGACTATGAGAGTTGCTTGACCAAGTGCTCGGCGGGGAACTCGACGGAAAAGGAAATCTTTCTTTACAACAACTACTTCCTTGTCTTGTCGGTGCTAAAGAACGAAAACGTGGACACAACGCCATTTATTGATGAGCAGATCCAGCATTTCCATCTACTAACCGAAGCATACAAAAAACACTAAATCTCACAAATCTTGGCAAACATCCCGCACAACTGTAGGTACGTAGCAACTCCCTCCAACACACGCATGTGTACAAACCCAATCTCTTTTATCATATCCAACCGCTGCGACTCGCTGACCCCGCCAATTGTTTTGGCCACTTTGAACGTGGACGTCACAATGTCGATGGCGGAGTACCCCTTGTACCATAACCCATCGAGCAACTGCAACGCCTTGTCAATGTCCTTGTCCTTGATGCAGCTGGCAAGAATCCGCTGGATAACCAATGGATGCGGCTGGTCCACAATCTTAAACACATTGATGTCATTGACAAAGCCGAACCCCGCAATCGTGCTCTGCAAATTGTTGATTGCCTGTCTCATATCGCCCTCGGCCGTGAAAATCAATGCTTGCAACCCCTCGGTGTTGTACTTTACATCCTCCATCTTGATGATCTCCAATAGCCTGGCCAAGACTTCCTCGTCGCCCAACTTGTTGTACCTCAAAATGGCACACCGCGACTGCAACGGCTCAATGATCTTGCTCGACTGGTTACAGGCAAAGGCAAACCGGGTCGTGTTTGAGTATATTTCCATCGTCCGTCTCAACGCTTGCTGCGCCCCGGGCGTCATGGAGTCGGCCTCGTCAAGGATGATGATCTTTTGCCTCCCTGGTGGCAACGAAATCTTGGTTTGCGCAAACTGCTTGATCTTGTTCCGAACAACGTCGATACCCCTGTCGTCAGACGCGTTAAGCTCCAACGTCGCTTGGTGGTAGTACTCCTGGCCTAGCAACTCGTATGCCAAGCAGTGCACCGACGTGGTTTTCCCAATGCCAGGGAGCCCCGATATGATCATGTTGGGCATGTTGCCGTCCTGAACAATCATTTTCAACCGCTCAATGGTCTCTTCATTGCCGACTATATCGTCTAGCTTGTGTGGTCTGTACTTTTCCACCCATGGTAGTTCCAACGTGACGCCTTTGGACATGATAGGTGGTGTGGTGCTTTACGTGTTGGTGTTGGTGATTTTTTTTTTTCATTCCATTTTGTTTTCTCACACGCGTTACTTTGCGTCTATGTATAGCTACAGCACCTTCTTCTTTTGCTCCCGCTTGTTCCTTCTGGGGCCAACAGATGTCTGTACATGCTTTATTGCCGGTACGGTAAAGTCAATCTCGCCATTGAATATCCCATTCAACCACGGCGCCTCTACATCCTTGACGTTCTTCTCCACCATGTCAAACAACGGCCGTGCCTCGGTAATGGAGCTCGTCAAACCAACAATGCCCACATTCTCTCCGCCCAATGCTTTGGACAATCTCGCCATGCTTCCGCGGGGTAGCTGTACCAACTTGACCCGGTCATCGGCGCTCGTTGACGCCGTGAATGCAAGCACGGGGAACATACTCGTGAGCATGGGAGGCGTAATGTCAAACTTGCACACAAACAAGTACTTGATCGTCTTAACCAGGCTTTTCCGTATCCCTCTATTGTTGGCTGCCTGTCTCTCCAACGCCCCCACGGTAGAGTTGAAGCCAAAGTGGACCTCGCCAGCAATATCCGGCGCGCTGCCCCTGCTTTCCTTGGGCAACGCTTGGTGGCTTCCGACTGGCTTCAACACTACTTCTAGTAGGTCAACAATGTCTTTGCCCACCTCTGGCTGAACGAATGGCCATACAGTCGATTGCGTGAATGGGTTATCGAGCAACGGTTTAAACACTTGCTTGCTCTTCTTTTCGAGCTCCTTCAAAGACGACGAGCCAGTTTTGGATGGTGCTCCCTTTGTGACTCTACCCTTGATGGGCTCTATTAGTCTCGCCTCTTTGCGCTTGTTGTTGTTGTTGTTGCTGGGGCTGGTGTTGTTCATGGAGATGAGTTGAAAATCAAATGCTTACAATTTTTTTTTTTCTACACTATTTCTCAGGTACAAACAAAATACACACTCACTCATCTTTCTCGTCTTCCTTCTTTGGGGATGGTGGGTTATACTGTGGCGATCCAGGTGAGTACTGGGGCGAAGTAGGGCTGTAACTTGGCGACGTGGGGCTGTAACTTGGCGACGTTGGAGAATACTGTGGCGAAGTTGGGCTGTAAGATGGGGACGTTGGCGAGTACTGGGGTGATGTTGGCGAGTATGAGGGCGATGTTGGTGAGTAGGAGGGCGATGTTGGAGAGTATGAGGGTGATGTTGGAGAGTATGAGGGTGATGTGGGTGAGTATGAGGGTGATGTGGGTGAGTACTGTGGAGATGTGGGTGAGTATGATGGACTCGTAGGAGAATAAGATGGTGATGTTGGTGAGTATGAGGGGGATGTTGG
>JAJMCF010000734.1:0-12872 GCA_030585045.1 Zhuliangozyma parablackwelliae | reverse complement strand
TTTTTTTTTTCTACACTATTTCTCAGGTACAAACAAAATACACACTCACTCATCTTTCTCGTCTTCCTTCTTTGGGGATGGTGGGTTATACTGTGGCGATCCAGGTGAGTACTGGGGCGAAGTAGGGCTGTAACTTGGCGACGTGGGGCTGTAACTTGGCGACGTTGGCGAGTACTGGGGTGATGTTGGCGAGTATGAGGGCGATGTTGGTGAGTATGAGGGCGATGTTGGAGAATATGAGGGTGAAGTTGGTGAGTATGAGGGTGATGTGGGTGAGTACTGTGGAGATGTGGGTGAGTATGATGGACTCGTAGGAGAATAAGATGGTGATGTTGGTGAGTATGAGGGGGATGTTGGAGAATAAGATGGTGAAGTTGGTGAGTAGCTTGGTGATGTTGGAGAATAAGATGGGGATGTTGGTGAGTAGCTTGGAGATGTTGGGGAGTAGCTTGGCGATGTTGGTGAGTAGCTTGGCGACGTTGGTGAGTATGATGGCGACGTGGGGCTGTAACTTGGCGACGTTGGAGAGTATGAGGGCGACGTTGGCGAGTAGCCAGGAGATGTTCCACCATAACCACCATAGCCAGGAGACGTGCCACCATAGCCGGGCGACGTTCCACCGTATGTGAATGGCGACGTTGCCGAAGGAGATGTGGGCTGTCCGCCATACGAGGTCAAGCCACCCGCGGCTCCATCGGAAACGGGGGCGGTGTGGATTGGTGAAAACCCAGCGCCTTCCTCAAACTGGATCTTATCGTCCTCCATCTCGTACTCCCGGTACGGAGTAGCGCCACCCTCATCGTCAACAACAATAGTCACGTTAGAAGGAGCCTGCTGCAACATCTTGTCGTCAACCATCACGTCAAACGAACCGGTACCCAACGGGGCCATCTGGCCAAGCATAACGTTTTCGGAAATGCCTCGGCAGTCGTCCAACTCGGCTGCAGCAGCAGCGTCAAGCAAGATCTCAACAGTCTCTTCGAAGGAGCACCGCATCAACGCACCAGTGTCGGTCCTGTTGATACCGTGACGCGTGATGGCCATCAAGTGGCCGCGCGACGTCATCACGTCCACCAACAATGCCATGTGTCTATAGTTGACGTAGGAACCGTCAAAGGCAATAACGTTCAAAATCTCCTTGTACAACGCCGACCGCGTGGCTTCAATCCCCAAAACAGACAACACCTCAATAAAGTTGTTGGAGTATGTCCGTGCGGAATCAACACCAGGAACGGCCATAACGTCGGCCAAGTTGACACCATCGGTTTCCAAAACCCATTCTTTGCCCTGTCTAAACTCGCCGCTGTCGTCGGGGTGCGACACCTTGTGCTGCATCATAAACACCTTGGTGATGCCGGGGATACCTCGCAACGAGATCGACTCCAACATGTGCGCCTCGATACGCTTCAAAATCTGGTCTTCTTCGGCGTCGGCATCCTCGTCCAACGACTTGGGGTCTCTAACAACCCTACAACGAATAATCAACTTGTCAGCAGTGTCGTCCGACCAAATGACAAACAAGTCCTCGCCAAAGTTTTGCGAAATCTTTTCGGCAACCTGCGCCATGGTCAATTGCTTGTCCAACATCTTGGCACGGTCCAACTCCAAACGGAGCAACCACGGCGACTGCTTCTCAATGGTCTCCTCCACCTTTTCGTCGGGGATGGCAAAGTACGCCTCAACCGTGTCGAAATCCTCTTCAATAACGGTGGTTCTGGGGTCGGGGTCGTAGTAAATCTCGGTGGACGACGTCACGTTTCGCAACGACGTGTGCTCAATCGCAGACTGCACAACCTTGGCCCTTTCAATGTCAGCCGCGGCTTCCGCCTGCAAGTAAACCGTCATTGCTGGGGTCTTGATGTTCTTGGCCACGTTCAAAATTTCCTTCAAACGAGGAACACCCAAGGTGACGTTCTTGGACGACACACCGGCATAGTGGAACGTGTTCAACGTCATTTGCGTAGCCGGCTCACCAATCGACTGCGCCGCAATCACCCCCACCATTTCACCGGGGTGCACCACCGACTTTTGAAACTGGGTGTCAATCTCGCCAATAACCCACTCAAAAGATGCTCGGTTGAGCTTAAACTCCTCAATCACCCGGCGTGCCGCCAACCGCGACCGAACCAAGCATTGAAAGAGCAAAGTGGCATTTGCCTGGGCCTCAATCGCCAATGGCGTGTCTCCGCGCACCACCAAAAGCTTGGCACACAACAGCTTCACTCCTTCAACAACCTCATCCAATCTCAAGTCAGATGCCTTGTTTCTGCCACTGTGGAAGATCTGCTGGGCGTTTTGAATGATACGTCTCAAGTTGACAGGCAACGGCCAGCTAAAGTCGCCGTTGGTGAACACAACGTCTCGAAGGTACAGTCTGTCCTGCACCAACTGGTCGTACTCCTCGTCCAACGTCTTTTGCAACCGCACATCGCCTCTAATCTCTTTGCCTGATTCAAGCAACGATTCCGAAACCGACCTTTGTGGGTCCAACACGTCGATTCTGTACCTCTTTTGAAAAGACTCATCGGACCCGGGGATGGTGTCAACCGATTGCTTTTCAACCTGGGTACCGTCTATCCCGTCTTCACCGTAGATAAACTGGATAATGTCGCCGAGCGAGTTTCGGGTGGTGCCGTCATAGTGCACCATAATGTCCTCCAACGCCTTCACCAATCTACGCTGGATATATCCAGTTTCGGCAGTCTTGACCGCGGTATCAATCAACCCTTCTCTACCGGCCATGGCGTGAAAGAAAAACTCTTGGGGCGTCAAACCTCTCAAGTACGAGTTCTCCACAAACCCCTTGGACTCGGGCGAGTAGTCGTCCTTGGTGAAATGGGGCAACGACCGGTCAGAAAATCCAAAGGGGATTCTCTTACCCTCGACAATCTGCTGGCCCACACAAGCCGACATCTGCGAGATATTGATAAACGACCCCTTGGACCCGGAGGTGACCATCTGCTTCACATTGTTCAAGTCCTTCAAACTCATCTCGGCAGACCGACCGGCAGTGTCACGCGCCTGGTTCAACACTCGAGAAACATTATGCTCAAAAGACTCCCTCAACGTCATACCGGGCTCGGGGTCCAACTTGTTGCTTTGGGCGTCGGCGATGATTTCCTGCACCTTGGTCTTGGCTTCCTGGATGGTGCCGGTAATGGCCCTCATGGTGACGGCATCGGCAATGGTGTCACCAATACCAATGGAGAACCCATTGTGCAAGAGCCAGTAGTTTACAACTTTTTGGATGGCGGAGAACAATTGGGCACACACCTGGGGACCCTTTTCTCTCATGACAGTGTGGATCAACCCACCACCAGTGGCGCCAACCGTCTTTTTGTCAACAACACCAAACATAATCTCGCCGTCAACAATCAACATGCCATTGTCTTTGGGACTCGACAAGTCCCGGCCACCATCGAATCTTTGTAAATGTATACCCTTTGGTATAGCCATTGATAACAACTGCTTACCAGTCCACAATGGCTTGGGCTTGACAACCGCGGGCGGGGGGATCACCCCGTCCCAGTTGGGGATCCAGTAGCACATGTTCATAACCTGGTCGTACTCGATAAAGATATCCCGCAACGTCATCTTTCTGATGCCACACAACGTGTCTTGCACAATTCCCATCACGGGCTTGTTGGACTGCGGGGACACAATCTGTAGCGGCACAGCACAAATCTCTGACAACTCGGCTCTGGTCTCGGGTGACTGGGGCACATGCAAGTTCATTTCGTCACCGTCGAAATCGGCATTGTACGGAGAAGTAACCGACAAGTTCAATCTGAATGTGGAGTACGGCATAACCTTTACCCGATGCGCCATCATCGACATTTTGTGCAACGAGGGCTGCCGGTTAAACAAAACCGGGTCGTCGTCCATCAAGTGGCGCTCAACCTTCCAGCCATACTGCAAGGCAATGTCGCCGGCACGCTTGTTGTACCTCAAGTCGATTCTGTCGCCGGTGTCTCTAATGACATACTTGGCACCAGGGTGTTCGTTGGGCCCGTTTCTCACCAACTCGGTCAACTTGTGGATGTTGTATGGAGTGACTATTTCGGGGTACGACAATGTCTTGGCAATACTGATGGGCACACCCACTTGGTCCAAGTCCAAGTTGGGGTCACCGGAAATCACCGTACGCGCAGAAAAGTCCACCCGCTTGCCCATCAAGTTTCCCCTCAATCTCCCTTCCTTGCCCTTCAATCTTGCTCTAATGGATTTGATTGGTCTCCCAGTCTTTTGCAACGCCTGCGGTTGGCCAGCAATGTCATTGTCCATATACGTCGCCACGTGGAACTGCAACAATGCCTCAAACTCGGAAATAACGTGCTGCGGCGACCCGTCGGTCTCCAATCTCTGCACATTGATGTTGGCCTTGAGAATATCGGCCAACTTGAACGTCAAGTCATCTTCTCCTCTGGCGGTATCGTTGAACGCAATGGAAGGCCGCACGGGGGGCGGGGGGACGGGCAAAACCGTAATCAACATCCACTCGGGCCGGGCATAGTCTTCGTTGAACCCCAACCGGTGGCAGTCCTCGGGGCTAATGTGCTTGAAAACATTGAGAATCTCCGAAGGCGTCAACAACCGACGCTCGGGCTGCTCATTCTCCTCAAAGCTCTTGCTCTGCTTCCAGGTACCCCACAACTTCAACCCGTCTCTACGAACCGTGGGCTGCGTGTGGCCACACCCGCCACGCGAGGGCTTGCTCAAGTCGCCCTCGTTGTTGTCGGTTTCACAAACCATCTTGGTCTTGCACACCGTCCAAACGGCGTTGAATCTCTTTTTGGGGTCTCTGATCTTGATGGCGCCAGCCATCTGCATGTTGGTCTCGTCCAACAACAACTTCCCGCAATGCATACAGACACACTCGCAAACCTTTTTGATCTTGGCAATAAACCCAATGTGAAACACGGGTTTGGCCAACTCAATGTGGCCAAAGTGGCCCGGGCATTCAGCCATATCCTCGCCACAGGTCTGGCATCTAAAGTTCCGGTCAATAGAGCCCAATCGAGGGTCGTTTAGCCCGCCCTCTCTTGGTCTCTTTGTTGACTGGTCCATCGTTTCGGGGTACTCAATCTTGGCCACGGAAATCGCTCTTGTTTCTTCGGGCGACAAAAGCCCAAACTGCACTTCCTTGACGGAACGGAGGGGAGCACTAGAAAAGGGAAACTGGCGACTCATGCTTGTTGAACTGTTTTCGGTTGATGGGTTGCTGGGTTGATGGGTTGCTGTTTTTTTTTTTGGGGGTTTTTTATTGTATTTGTTTTTTGTTGTTTATAACTTCTTCCAAAGAGTAGTTCTTTCTATTCTTTGTCGTGGTATTAGTACAGTGGGTAACCGGTTGACGATAACAATACACGGACAGTTCAATTCAATGACGGTCTCTGGTTGATTGCTCTTTTTGAAAGCCGGGTTTGGTTTCAATAAATGAAAAAAAAGGATGGAAAAAAAATGGATGCCCTGGTGATCAAGTTGTAAACTGATCAAGCCTTGTTTTTTTGGATACTGGTGGTTGAATAAAGAGGGGTAAGCTGGTCGGGGTGGTGGTGATTGATTATGATCCGAGGGGTGGGTGGTTGGCTAAGTAAGATGGGGGGGGAATATCAAACTGGGGCTGGTCTCCAAAATCTTTTTCGTTCGTCTCTCCCTGTTTTTTTGTTGTTGGTCATTTTTTTTGTGGCGATGAAAAAAAATTTTGTATTTTTGGTTTCTACACTACTGGAAGAACTTGGCCATGGCTCTCCTTTGCTGGTCTTTGCGGCGCTTGATGGTGGCCGTGACTTCTTGCAACCCCTTGATGATGGCCGGGTCCAAAGGCTCTAGCTTCAACGCCTCCTCCAAGTTCTCTTGCGCCAACTCCTCGTTCTTGGCCAACAAGTAGCCCATGCCTCTACGGTACAATGCCTTTACCCTCTGCTTATCGTCAATGCCCTCGACACTCAACGCGTCGGTGGCGGCCTGGACGGTTTTCTTGCCGTCCTTCAACTTTAAGGCCACCAACGCCGCGTTCAAGTGGCACGACAATTTCAACGACGCCAAGGTAGACAAGTCTGTTGGAGACAAGTCGTCGGGGAAGTAGTCGTTGAGAAACCCTGATGCCTTGCGGTACTTTTCAAGCGACTTTTCCAACTTTCCCTCCTTCAACAACTTGGTGCCGATATCCTTCAATTTGGACACGGCGTCGAAAACCGACTGGGGGTTTGCCACATTGATATTGTCATTGTCGGCCAATACTTCTTCATACACGTCTCCAGTGCCATCGTCAATGGCAGCTTCTGGTGGCACATAGTCCGGGGGCAACTCGCCACAGTCGCTGATGGTCCACGTCTCTATCGGCTTGTCCTGCTCGCCCTTGTCGCACCGTTCAATTTGTCTCACGATACCCTTGCCGTGAACAACCTCGCCAAACACTACATGCTTGCCATTCAAGTGCGGCGTGGGGACAGTTGTTATAAAGAACTGACTCCCGTTTGTGTTTGGCCCCGAATTGGCCATGGACAACAAGAATGGCTTGTCGTGGTGTAACTGGAAGTTCTCGTCCTCAAACTTTTCGCCATAAATCAGCTCCCCGCCTCTGCCGTCCAAATGGTGGAGGTCGCCTGCCTGGATCATAAAGTCCTTGATCACCCGGTGGAAAGTTGTTCCCTTGTAGCTCAACTGGACCCCTGACTTGCCCGTGCCCTTTTCGCCCGTGCACAATGCCCGAAAGTTGTCGGCTGTTTTGGGTGTAATGTCAGAGAACAATTCAAAGACAATGCGGCCCTTGGGCTTGTCATTGGATGCAATATCAAAGTAAACTTTTGGTCTCTCAGTGGACATTGTTGTCGGTGGATGTGCTGGTGGATGTGCTGGTGGCTGTTCTTTGGTGGCTGTTGGCAAGAGCGACCAAAAAAAAATGGGTTGTTCCAGAAAGTTCCACCAACAAGAGGTACAGTGGTTGCAGTCAATACAGGGCGCGGTGGGTGCAAACAAAGAGAACATACTCCAACATGTTACCGTGATACCTCCCCATTCCGTGATACCTCCCCATTTTCAGGTGTTCCACCCATTTTTACCCATTTTTGCCAGAAATGTTTTGCAAACTTTATAACTAGATACTCTATAGCCATAAACTTCAACACTACTTTGCCCTCACGGGATCGAAATACGCATGCTCCATAGCCTCCTTGGCCGTCAATCTCTCTTGGTGGTCATACCGCAACAACTTGTCGATAAAGTCCAAGAGCTCATCCGACACCAAGTGCTGGTTGTTTTCATTAACAAACCGGTCCCACGGTCTTCTGTTGTAGTACCCGATATCCTCATACTCTTCCCCGAGAGTCAAGCTATACTTGGTGAGGTACTTTTGCAAGCTCGACGACCCCAACACCCGCACAATCTGCACCAACTGGTCCGTGTTTGACTTGCCGTGGAAAAAGGGCTCCTTCATAAACACCATGGATGCCAACATACACCCAAACGACCAAATATCTAGCGAGTAGTCGTAGAGCCGGAAATCAACCAACAATTCGGGGCCCTTAAAGTACCGCGAAGCAACCCGCACGTTGTATTCTGTTCCTGGGTGGTAGTACTCGGCCAACCCCCAATCGATTAGCCTCAACGTCTTCTTGTCGTGGTCAATCATGACATTGTGCGGCTTGACGTCTCGGTGCATGATCCCCATCGAGTGACTATAGTCCAACGCCTTCAACAACTCGTACATGTAGTACCTAATGTCGTGGTCGCTAAACGTGGGGTACAACGTCCTAAAGTCGACATTGTTGACGTGCTCAAATATCAACCCGGGCGTCTTTGATTGCGGCTCCCTCACTACATCCAAGAGCGCCACAATGTTTGGTCCCTCAACCAAGTTCTTCAAAATGCTAATCTCTCGCTTAATCTTCTTCCTCTTGACGGGCTTCAACACCTTGATGACAACCTTGTCCCCCTTGACAAGATCTATCCCGAGGAAAACCTCCGAGTATTTGCCCCTGCCCAACTTCTTGATGATTTCGTAGTTTTCCTGGGCGTTCCACTTGATATTCAACTCGTCATAGTCCCAGTACGACTGGGGCTTGCTGGCTAGCGCGTCGGCATATACGCGGGAGACAGAAGTGACGGTATGGTGTTGGCGGGTAGACATGGGCGCGGTGTTGCTATTGCGATGGGCGTTGTGGAAGCAAAACGATAGCAAAGTTAAAGCAAAGGAAATGACAGACAAATACAACGCTATTCGTATACCTGATTGAACTGATACTCGTATGGTGGGCGGTTTTTCAAAAAAGAACTCCGGATGTCTCCAGAGAGTTAACTGCTTGTGTGTTGTATATATTCCTTCCTTCCTTTTTTTTGGGTTCGGCTTTTGTTTAGGGAAAATTTTTCTGACACATATTACACCCCAGCCATGGTACACGACCTCTTTGGCCCCTTTGCTTCAGTTGGTTAAATGGAAGCAACAAGCATTTGACTACTTTTTATCTACATCTTCATGTCGCCCAACTGCAGGGACAAGTCCTTCTTCCTTCCCTGTTTCCCCCTGGTCACTGAGCTAGCAGCAATCTGGAGCTTATCCCTCTCCTCGTCCTTCTTGGTCAACTTTCTCCCACCAGACTCCAACTCATAGTTGTCCAAAAAGTCATCGAGCAAATTCTCGAAATCGCCCCTCTCCTTCTTCATGTCAAATGGCGTGTGAGACTCGCTGACTTGGGGTTTGGTGAACCGCTTGTTCATTTGTTCATACCTATCGTCAAGTAGTTGCAACCCATCGGTTCTAAACAACGCACTAGACGACATGGAAAAGGAAGACGTGTCGGTCATTGCTCCCTTCTTCTTTCTCAACTTTGTATTGGACACCTTTTTCTTGCCGTTTATGTCAGGTAGTTCTCCCACGGTGTCAGCCTCGCCCCGTTCTGTGCTCTCGTCATCTTCCTCTTCAAAGCTATCGTCAGAATCCCAATCGTTATCCTTATTCTTTGTCTCCTTTTTGAATTTAAACACGTCCCTTTGCCAGCGGGTATTCACTCCCTCGTGCACAGACTCTTTTGGCACTCCCGACTCGTACTTTTCAGCATACTCGTCTTCATAGTTGTCCAAATCCCACTCATCATAATCATCATCATCATCTTGGTCTCCCTCCCCCTCGCCATCATAATACTCGTAAAACTCCTCATCGTCGTCGACTTCTCCCGACTTTAGCAAGTTGTCAAACACATCATCCCCCTCTTCGCCTCCTTCAATATATGCTTCGTCCTCCAACGCCTCCAACACTTCCCGCAACCGGGGGTCCATGTTGGGGTTAAACCCTTTCAACTCGTCGGGTATGTTCTGGTCCAAGTCGTTCGCCACCTTTCTCTTTGTCTCCGATGGCAACTGGTCCTTGAACAAGTCTTCGATCGTGGCTGGTTTGATCGGCTTGTCGTTCTTGGCTGAGATGAAAACACCCTCAGAGTCGTTGCCTATCGGCTTCAAATGCTGCATATAGTCGTACTTTGAGTCGTCAAACGTGATCCCATACTGGGCGGCCAACCCTTCGTTCTCCCGAACGTCGTTCCCCACTACATCTTTCAACTCGGTGGTGGTAAACACTTTTTTGGTCGCAGCCTTTTTGCCCTGGCGGCCAGGGACCAAGACATGTGCAGACGCCTCGTCGTCGTAGAACCTGGCATCGTCGTGTGCTCTGTGCACCACGTTGTATGTGTTTGCGTTTCTCTTGTCAAACTTCCGTGGCATGGTTGATGTGTAGGTGTTGGTGCTGCTGCGATGAGATTATGAATTTTTTTTTTGTTGTTGTTGTTGTTCTGGTTATTATTATAAGGCTCACTTCTGCCTATACTGCCTATACTGCCTATACTGCCTCCTATACACTATCATGCATCTTGTGAGACGCCTCTATAATCTGGTGCCAGTTGGAAAAGTAGATCGTCACCCCCTCGGTGAATGCTAAAAACACCACCCCCGATATAAGACCGTACCACAACCCGTTCAAGCCGAGGTTGGCTCTAAAGGCAAGGCAGTAGCCCACAGGCAACGCAAGGATGTAGTACGAAACCATATTGAGTATCGACCCCACCCTCTGTTTCCCCTGTCCACGCAAGACACCAGCACAAATGACATTCACCGAGTCGGCCACCTGGTTGATTCCGGCAATCACCAACAACCCCTCGGTGATTTGCAACACCTTCTCATCCTGGGTGAAGAACCTCCCCAATATATTCCTCCCAAAGTAAAACACCACGAAATTGAGCACACCAGTCACGGCGCCAAGCACAAAAGTCAAGTTGCCCAAAACCGTGGCTCCGGCGATATCCCGTTTCCCAATAAAATGGCCGATCCTCGTGCTCAACGCCACGGCAATGGCAAACGGCATCTGGAAACACAACGAGGCGATATTGCTCACGATGGACTGGCTCGCCAATGCCTCAGTGCCAAAGCTCGCCGCCAATATGGTCAACACCTCAAAGGCAAGAAAGTCGGCCATCACCATAATGACGCCGGGGATGGCCAACGACAACATGGGTTTCCAGTTTGTCAATGCCTTTTTGTCAAACCCGCCCCAGCACTCAATACCATTGATGCACACAACGTACCCAAGCATCAATAACGACATCAACCAGTACGTGGCACCAATGGCCAACGGGATCCCCACGTAGCCCAACCCGGTCCGTGGATGCCACACCAACAACCAGTTGAGGAGCAAATTGATGGGCACAACCACCATCAACACGTAGGTGCCGGCGTTGAAAATGTGCTGCGCCTGTAAAAACCTCTTCCCCGCCTCAAAAAAGATCAACCCGGGGACGCCAATGATGTGGACTCGCAAAAACAACTGCGACATCTCGGCCAACTCGGGGTCGGGGATCATCATCTTCAAAATCGGTCCACTATTCCACCAAAGGAAAAGGAGCGGCACCATAATGGCAAACATGATCAAGACGCCTCTTTGGAAGTAGACCCCCACCATTTTCTTGTTGGCTGACCCATACGCCTGCGAGCAAAATGTATCGAGCGAGGTGGCCATGCCCTGGAACGTCGACAACCCAAATATGTTGAATGTGCAAATGGCAAGCGAGCAAGCGGCCAACTCCTTGGCGCCCAACTTGCCGGCAGCATACACCGAGGTGATGGAAAAGACGTACTGGAGGAAAAACGTCAAGATAAGCGGGCCGGATGACCGGCATATATGTCTTAGTTCTGACGAGGAGGTGTGGACTTCGTCCTCGTCAAAGTCCTGGGCGATGGCGTCGTAGTTGTCGCAGTCGACACCGCCAGTCAAGAGCGTCTCTTCTGTAATCATGGTGCGATGAGGAGGTGGGTGGAAAATTGGGCAGAGAGAGATCCTTTTATGTATAAATCGCCGGCGGAAACGGAATTTCCGGGCGCTAGCGAGTTGCCGCATTAGGAAACCAGCCGCGCAACGCGCCAAGGAAAAAAAAAGAAATGAAAATGAAGGGAATAGACAGAGCGGAAAAAGCATCGCACATCGCATCGCATAAGTCGTATCGTGTGCCGGTTAATTAAATAAACACATAGAGACTATTTCCGCAGTGGAACGCTTTCCAGCGGTCGGAACTGGTGTTGATATAGCGCGGGATGGGTATGGCCAATTGGTCGCCGTCGTCGCCCGAGGAGAACTGGTGGCTGTTGCTCCTGTTTGTTATAACTATTGATGCCTTTGCTGCAGAGTAGGCGAGACTGAAATCTTCCAGCAAGTTGGCGCACTGGAAAATGACAGCAAGACGGTGGCCCGAGTCTGACAGCACCTTTTTGAAGCTGACGTCGTATTTCAATTCCGTCTTTTTGCGAGCACCAGCCGGCGTGGGCTGTGGCGTGGGCTGCGGCGTGGGCTTTGGTTGGTCCGCAATCTCTTGGATCAATTTCCTTTCCGCTCTGCTGCCGCTTATATTCATCAAATCCGGCAACTCACCCACTTCCCCGCCACCATCATTGTTGTCATCCACATTCATCTCCTCAATCAACCCCCTCACCTCGTTCAGTTTCAACTCCTGCAACGTCTTTTGGAATCCATTTTCCAACTCTTCCCTGGTAACAATTGTTGCGCTCAACTCGCCCTTGTTCAACATTTTGGGTATACTATACTCTCGCTCGAGGGTGACCGAGTATAGTAGCTCCACCGCCTCGATGCACCACTCGATTAGTATTAGCCGTAAGTCCTTGCTAATCTGGCACCAAGTAAAGCATTGCGTGTGCACGCAGCAGTCATAGACCAACGACGGGAACCCCTTCTTATCCTTGGTCTCCTTCTCTTTGGACACTATGATGGGGATCTCCCACTGGTTGTCTATAATCATGGGGAAAACCACCGCGGGGTCAAAATCGACTGGCGGTTTGGGGACTTGTGCGTCATGGCAGACGTTGATAAATACTTTGGTTGATATCCTCGATGCATCCATGCTGTCCAATACCTTTGTCTTGACCACAAACCCGGGTCGCGGGCTCAATGTCACCTTTTCTTGTTGCTGACTGATCATGGGGGGTGTGAGATGATTCAGTGATGATTCAGTGATGATTCAGTGATGATTCAACGGCACCCAACTCTTTTTTTTTTTGTTTGTTGTTGTTGATCCTCATTTTTTTTGGTGTTCTTTCTAACCCAACCAGTGCCACTGCCCCTATGAACGTGCTAGTCTACTCAGGACCAGGAACAACCACCGAGTCCGTAAAGCATTGTCTCGACTCGTTGCGTCTACACTTGTCGTCGTACTATGCAGTCCTCCCAGTCAACGAAACCATTATCCTCAACGAGCCCTGGATGAGGAAAACGTCCATGTTGGTCATGCCCGGCGGGGCCGACTTGCCGTATTGCAAAGTGTTGAACGGTGAGGGCAACCGCAAGATATACAAGTACGTCAAGCAAGGCGGGAGGT
>JAJMCF010000702.1:1079-29728 GCA_030585045.1 Zhuliangozyma parablackwelliae | reverse complement strand
GAGAACTTCATTAGAAACGACTAGTGGGTTGGCTGGATAAAGGGGGTAAAAGGAAAAAGATTTACAAAGATATGGCAAAAAGCGGAATTAGCCAGTGATATTTATATTGCCAGCTCGGCAACACCGCCGTGGGCCTGGTAAATGTTGATGAAAAATGCTTAGTTTCTTGGTTTTTTCTTTTCCTCCTCTTACTTTTGCAATCATTTACGTGAGCCACACAAAAGGATTGAGGCTCCCAACCTGAGCTGACCACATGCTTTAGGGGCAAAAATTGAGCGACGTTGTTGCCGTGGGCTGTATCCATTGGGTCTCAACTCTGTCAGTGATGACGGGTATTGATGAGACTAAACTAAAGCATCTGGCAGTTGATGATGAACGTCTGATCCCAGGCACGCTATTCATTGCTGATCCGTGCTTGTTGGGTGGCCCATTGAGGGATTCGTGCTTGTTGGGTGGCTCTTTTGGGAATGGCAACAACGTGGTGTGTTTGCATCCAGAACAGCAAAAAACAAAGCAGGAGAGAAGGCGGGAGGAGATATCGATCGGGAAAGACTATTTTTCTTGTGCTGGTGCATTGTTCTCAAAGGTTGCAGTGCGCCCACAAATTTCATTTCATTTCTCCTTGGGTTGGGCTCTTTTGTCCTGGGTTGCGGGCTCCTTTCTCTTGGGTTCTGTTCTCTTGGGTTGTGTTCTCTTGGGTTGTGCTCTCTTGAGCACTGTTCCCTTGTGCATTTGGTCTATTTGATTTTTCTTGGTGCTGGCTATAAAAAAAAATGGTCTTGGCCACAGCAACGAAATACGCCACCACATTACAACAGAAATGAGGGTGAGATGAGAGTGAAATTGGGGTAAGGGGATAATGGGGTATGATGGGGGGGAAGTGAAATATTGCAACATCAGCAGGTGCAAACAATGCACCGCCTCTAAAGCCCAGGCTTGCCTTGGAAGCATCGAAAAAAAAGAAGTTGTGAATCCTTTGTTGGTTATAATACCTGCTGGTTACCTGAAATTACCACTGTGCATGCATCCACATTCACAACCACTTACAGCCACAGAATGTGATTGTTGGGATGTGAAAAATTCAGTAAATGCAACTATGCTTGGTCTCAAAAAGCTTATTCACCACCTTCCCCTTCCTCTTCCTCTCCCCCCTCCCCCCCCTACCCCCTCCCCCCCTTCTCATTACCCTCGCTGTACAAAACCAGGGAGCCAAACACTTGTTTAGCCCATCAACCATCCGAGCATACCGTATCGCGGCTGCAACATGAGATGTTTTCTTTTCTTCTTTTTTGCTTCCCACGGATGTACATCTGTGTGCCAATATCCGCTGGGGCAACGATGCCCATCAACACAAAACACAGCTCTGTTTCCATAAATGTAATTATTTTTGAAAAGTCGCTGGTGTCAAAGAGATCAGCTGTGGCAGTGACACTGGCACTGACAGCATAACCGAGATCAGCTTCTTTACTCAGAGCACACACCACGCTGAGTGGACAATAACGCGATACTGGCTCTCTATTGTTTTACAGTTGGGTTCTGGTTCTGTGCTGGATTAATCGTTCTTCCTCCCCATCAGGAAGCAATCAGCCAGCAAGTGGAAAGTGACACAAAAATACAAAAAAGGTCGTGCGTTTTGGTATAGAGAGCGTCTAGAACTATTGGTAGTAGCCCATGGCCGTTATTTTGCTAGTAGCCCATGCCTAATATATTGCTAGTAGCCCATGCCTAATATATTGCTAGTAGCCCATGGCCGTTATTTTGCTAGTAGCCCATGCCTGCTACTGATGCGCCGGTTCTGTCTTGTCGTAACCACACCTCTAGGTTCCATTCTCAAAATTTCAAATACCAACCACTTCCCACTCCTGGGAAAGAGAGAGAGCTGAAACAATAGTCTCCGGCTACCTCCCCCCCCCCCACAGGACAACTAGTCTTTGGATTGACTGTGTATCCCTTTTGCACCCATCCCTACGCTACCACGCTACCACCCGCGTTACCCGGATATCGATTTCTGAGAGCAATAGAAAGAAAAAATAGGGGAAAGTCGGCGAAATAAGGCTGGACAAAAGAAAAACAATCATAAAAACACCTCAATCTAAGCCGCTCGGCACGTAGAAAGGTCCACATCGGCAAGTGCAATAGAGCCGGTTCAGGCCATGGTGAACCTGGCACCCTTAGATCTAGCTTGTAACCAGCCAAAGATTTTAAAAGGTTTGGGTAATGTAAATGTTGTCTATATTTTGCATCCTTTTGGGCGTAAATCTTGGTAAAATATGGAAAAACAGGAAACGATGGTATTAATGATCTTCCAAAAAGAGCAATAAAACTGGGCTGCTTTGGTGGTGAAATATACCGCACCGCACTACTGCATTAGCTTACACTCTCTGATCAAGCTACTTCTTGCGACATGGCGTTTCTTTCCCCGCGATAGCCATACTCACTACCGACATATCTTCAACTTCACTCAACTGTGCTAATCTCTCCTTTCCCTACTAAACTCTCCTTTCCCTTCTAAGCTCTCCCGTCTCCCCGTCTCCACTCCCACCACTCAACTCTACTCTCCAGCATTGTGGTGTGTATATTATCTTCCCCACCAGCAATTAACTCAGACACATAATAAACACAAAAGAAATCACCCCTCCCCGTGTATCCGACAGACAATTTTTCACGCTATTTTAATCTCAACGCGGACACGCTGAGCGATTATTCTATACGAAGAAATCAACACACCCACACACCACCACCACCCTCACAGCTCCCCACCCTCACAGCTTTAGCAGGACCTCACCAGTACCTCACCAGTCCCTTTACCCCCCCTCCCAGCATAGTAAGCTTTTCTTCCCACCATGTTCAAAAACTTGAGAAAGAGGGCTCTGGTGTTGTCGATAACCTCCACGCTGTCGCAGCAAAGCACAGCATCGGCATCGTCAGTGGCAACCAACCCCGAGTGCAACTACGACAAGATATTGGCACAGGTGTACGACTTTGAAGTTGCCCTCAGAGCCATGGATCATTTGTTGGACGACCGCACTGAGCAAGGCACGGAGATTTTGCGTGTCGAAGCAGCAAAGGAAGCAAAGACGGGACAGCCCCACGCCATCTTCCCCCTAGCCCTTGGGGTGATGGAATTTATAGAAGCCACGTTGGGATTCGAGCCCGACGTTATGGCAAAGGCCCACAAGACGTTGATCGAAGCAGAAAATGCATCGTTGAACAACTCCAAGTACAATGTCAAGCACCAGTTGGCAACGTCCCACATCTACCCCCCAGGGACCGAATTCCAAGTCACTTATGCCGAATCAACCTTGTTGAACGCGCTTTTGATGTTGTTGACGGAAAACAACGGGATGGTGGAGAGTGCCAAGGCGCTTTTCAAATTGCGCAGGGCGTACCAAACATTGGATGCCGTGTACAAGCGCATCAAGGAGCTGGAGCCGGTGTTTAACAAAAACTTGCAGAGGTTGAGAAAAGAGGCAGCCTTGGCTGTGAGCCAATCGGCGTCGACCTCAGGCACAAAACAGACTACTGGAGACGGGATAATATCGTTGCCGAACCATTCCATCAGCACTGTTGACCTCCCCGGGTACTCATCCAGCTCTAGTACCACCAGCTCCACATCCTCGTTGCCACAGGACATTAAGCTCATCAAGGATTTGGAAAAGATTTACTTGATGCGAAAGGCAAGAATCGAAGGAACAAACTTGGGCCAAAACACCGAGCCCGTCAACTTGTTTCAGGACCTGGCATCGTCCGTCACTTTGGCCAAGCTGCTGCAGCAGCAGCAGCCTCAGCAGCCTCAGCAGACAGAGCAAGAGTCTGACTCGGACGAGGAAGATGACGAGGAAGAGTTTTCTGACGCCATGGACCATTTGGAACTCGGCGACGCGAACCCAAACTTGAACAATAGCGTGTCGGGCGCCGAGTCCATGCTTTCATCTGTTGAAACGAGTCCGAGCACGTCGTTGGAGGACAACCACCTCCACGTCTCCACCATCGACGAGTTTATCCATTCTGGTGTCCAATTGTGTTTTGGCATCTTGCAAGTTGTCTTGTCGTTGATCCCGCCGGCTATTGGCAAGGTGTTGTCCATTGTCGGCTTTAAAGGCGACCGTGTCACCGGGTTGAAGTTGTTGTGGAGAACGGCAATAACGTCTAGAAACGTTCATGGAGAGTTGGCATTGCTCTTTTTGTTGGTCTTTTACGACGGTCCGGTTCAGTTTGTTGACGTTGGCTTCCAGTTGCCCGACAGTGGCACCTCGCAAAGCGTCATTCCGCTCGACGGAAAGGCGGTGGTGTCGGAATCGGAGTTGAACAAGATCTTGGACAAACCCAGCTTGTACACCAGCCAGTTGTTGCGCCGAGCCAGAAGACACTTTCCGCACAATGCCCTTTGGCTCTTGCAAGAGGGCAGAATGTTGGCGGCCGAGGGCGAGTTGGCCAGGGCCACCCAAATCATGCAGGATTTCACCGATGACCCTGCGAACAAGATCGAGATGCAGCAAATCGAGGCGTTGCTCACTTTTGACAGGGCCATGCTCTACATGTTCCAGCACGAATACGATAAGGCTGCTCGCGACTTGATCTACTTGATTGACATCAACTCATGGTCCAAGGCAGTGTACCTATTCATGGCCGCTTCGTGCTACTTGGAAAAGTACAGAATGATAAAAATGGGGTTGGTTCCAGTTGACAATGTCGACAAGGAATCGTCAAGGTACTCGCGCTTGTTTGAAAAGTACCTCGACTTGGCATTGAGCTACGTGCCTGGCCACGGCGCCAACGCCACAAAAAAGACGGGAGGAATTGGCGGCAGCAACAAGCAGATGCCGTTTGACAAGTTTCTCTTGCGCAAGCACAGCCACTTTGAAGCCCGCAAGAAGCAGTACCCCAACTTGCCCCTTGTCGAACTCGTGGGCACCTCTTGGGTGCACGAATTGGTCTATTTCTGGAACGGGTACAACAGAATGACCCCGCACCACTTGGACCTCTCGATGAAGTTGTTGAGCTACTCTGGCGCGCCCCAGTCCAGCTACTCGGCAAACTCTGTTGGTGTCATTGACGAGACCGAAGACGAGGCCATGATTAGGCACTTTTTGCAATCGATCTCGCTCAGACTGTTGGGCCAGGTGCAGGAAGGGTTGACGTTGCTCGACACCGAAGTCGTTTCCAAGTACGTTGTTTCCGACCTCCCGGGGCAATTCAGATTCCACAAAATGACCTATAGCCCGTACCTTTACCCCACGGCGTTGTATGAAAAGGCAATGTTCACCTGGTTGTTGCACACAAAGGGCCAGTCCAACATTGATGTCAGGCAAGTTGTCCACGACAGCAAGAGCTGGTTGAAAAAGGCGGAAACCGTGGGCGAGGGCGACTACGAGTTGAGCAATAGAACCAGCATGAGAATCAAAGCGGCCGGCGATCGGTTGGACCAATTGGGCGGTTTGTAGGGGAAGAGTTATGGACCAGGTGAAGTGCGTGTTTCTTTTAGACTAGTTAAAGTACGTGTCAACCATAACGTAAGCTACGTTGAACCGGAAGAGAATGGTTAGCAACCAGCCAAGGGCAAGGGCGGGCAAGATCCCGGCAAGGACCACCAACTGCAACAACCGCGCCGGGTTGTTTGTCTTGCCCACCACCGACGAGATAAAGGGCAACGAGTTGAACCCGTAGAATGTCACCACAAAGTAGTACCCAATACTGCCAAAGTACAAGCTGTTGCCCAACACCAATGCAACCAACGACTGTTTTATTCTGATGATTGGCAACAACAAAAACTGCACCACGTAGAGCAAGCACCAAATGACCAAGAACGAGTTGCAGTGAATGTCGAAGCAGAACCCCCACTCGATGTAGTCCACACTGTACCGGTTCAACCCATTGAACAACCGGTTTAATGCAAACCAGGTGACGGTGGAGATCACCATCCCGGTGAGGTAGAAATCCACAAACACCATGTACACAACCAACTTTAAAATGTCGGCCAAGCGCGGCGAGTATGCCAACCCCCACGCAACGGCACTTACGGAGAGGAACGTCGTGAGCAAGATCAAAAAGCTGGGGTCGTCCCGCGTGTACGACGCCCTCCCCGCCAGCTGCAGCAGCAGCTGCTGCTTGTAGTAATGGGAGCGGTACATTTTGCGCGGGTTGATAATCAAGTGAAGAATCTCCCATGTCGCCGTCTCAAAGTCTAGCGTCGTTGGCTTGAACAACCGTTTGAGCATCTTTTTTGCATTTTTAAAGTGCGACGATAGTCCCCCTCCACTGGTATAGTTTGACGTTGAGCGGGGAGTGAAAATCAAGGATGGAGTGGATACGATTGATCCTGTGCGCGCGGTGCTGGCGGCATACTTCAGCACCGAGG
The DNA here is from genome assembly GCA_030585045.1 of Zhuliangozyma parablackwelliae. Taxonomy (NCBI): domain Eukaryota; kingdom Fungi; phylum Ascomycota; class Pichiomycetes; order Serinales; family Debaryomycetaceae; genus Zhuliangozyma; species Zhuliangozyma parablackwelliae. The sequence goes on along the minus strand of JAJMCF010000702.1, from coordinate 23,370 downwards.
GGCTGGCACCGGCGTGCGGAAACAAGTCCTGGGTTGTGTATGGCAAATTGGCTCGTTTACTCATAGTGGGAAGGTGGTGGTTGTTTTGGTGGTGGTGGTGTTGGTGGTGTTGGTTGTTTTGGCGGCGGTGTAGTGTTGGTTGGTGGTGGTTTAGTTTACTCAGTGACGACAGCGCAAAAATAAAAAGGGTCGTGCACCGGCCCCATCTATGCGTTCAGAAAACAGGTGACTGGAACCGCAAATTTCGGGATGACAAACCTTTTGATCACACCAACCATTGATGCAAGCAACAAGACCGCCAGCAAGTAGCAGCACTACAGAAACAGTAACAGCGCCACCCGTCCTACGACTTCGGACCACCCCCCGAGAGCGAAACGACGTCTCGTGGGCCCAAGACGTGGTGGACAATGAGCACTTGAACAGGAAAAAGACAAAGATATGTTGCATTTTCCACCCGCAACGAGAGTTTGGCGAGTCCTCGGACGACTCGTCTAGTGACTCTTCCAGTGATGAATCTGATACCTCCGATAATGAGCAGGGAGGGAATGAGCAGGGAGGGAATAAGAAGCAAAAGGAACAACCCCAGCACGACCCCAACTGCCACCATAACCATAACCATAACCATAACCACCATCATCATCACCATAAGCATGAGCAGGATCAGAAACAGCCAAAAAGGAGACGGCCAAAGCAGAAACAGTCAAAGCCAAATGCTTATGAAGTACAGCCACACTACGAGAACAAATCAACCGTTCCCCAATGATGCCCTCCATTTAAAGGTGCCCCCTTTTCCTTACCAATTTGTGTAACTTTCTAATACCTACAAATGTCCTAATTTTACATCCCTGGCCAAGCTCGACATGTTGATGACCGTGTCGCTGCCATATATATCGTCTGTAGATGCTTTGTGCTTAACCTCTTTTGGGTCTTCCGCAATGGGTGCGAAAATGGCTTGGTACTCTTTGTTCCACATACTGTTGAGCACCTCGTTCTTGTTTTCAAATGTGATTGGGCCCTCAACCACGTTGTCCCTATTCCGCCAGTTGCCATTTGCCCTGGCAATGGACCCCATCACCCCCATGCTTGTGACAATCTGCCTCCCGTTCCTCTCCCTTGACGAGAACCGTAGCCGGATCGACGTGTACTGCGACTGTATCGTTTCGTTTTGTATCTTTGAGCTGTACGACAACGGCTCCTCCTTCACGTCAGATTCGTACTCGTGCAACTCCTTAATATCCATGGTGCGCTGCTGGGTACGGTTCAACCGAATGCTGGTCTTGGTGGGCGACTTGTTGACAAAGTTGTCGTGGAAATTGCTGATTTCTGCAATGATCTCATCCACCCCGACCCCCACCGTCGGCAGCCTGCACTCAATGGGGTATTGGGTATCTATCCCGGGGTCATTCCTGGCGGCCAGATCCGTGAGAGCGAGATCAACGAGATCGGCAATCTCATCCGAGTCGTCATCCAGATCCAGGGCCCGGGGCATAAACGAGCCAACGCCGCTGGCAAAGCTAACCATCTTGTTGAACAAGCTCGCCCGTTTCGGCGCCACCATGCCATTCGTTCCCAGAACGCGCTGCTCCAACGCCTTGAACGAGTTGTCGGTGCGCGGGGGGAACGATAGCTTCTCGAGGGGTTGCCTCATACTGGGCTCGGGCGGGGGCCCTGGGGGCCCATTGGGAGTACTTGGTCTCGCACTGCTAAAGGCATTGTTCGTAACCGGTCGTTTCGTGTCGTACTCGTCTCTCAACGCGCTCAATGGGCTAACGCTATCCTTGGCCTCACGCGAATGCAGTCTTTGCGGCTGGTGCAGGTTCCACCGTCGAAACTCGGGCCGGTTCGGCGTGGTTGCAATGTCTTCCAGCGACGCCGTCATGGGAATGTTCTTTTTGTAGTCAACATTGTGGGCCGACATGGACCTGGTCAATACCGACTGGTAGTTTTGATTTATGGCCGCTTGTAGTAGTCCTGAATGTCGCTTGTGGCTGGATCGAGCTGAGTCGCTTCGCCGCGCGAATGTCTCCTTTGTGGGCGTTCGCCCCCTGTCATCTTGCGACTGGTGTCTTGTTCGGCCAAGCATGGGTGTCGCGTCCATAGATGCAGCATAGATGTGAGGGAGAGAGAGACAGAGAGTGGGACCTGGAGATGTGGAATCGGTTTCCACCTCCCCCCCCCCCTCCAGAGTCAACAATGGGATTTCAAATATAAAACACCCCTCGCCCAATTAGGGCCAGATAAGAAAACTGAAGCAAAGAAAAAAAAACATCCATTTCTGATAAGAACAAAAAAAAAATGGGTGTCGGATCATCAAGACCCTCAAGCCGGGGGGCTGTAAAGAGCAGCCACTAGCGAGAAGCAACACAAGCCACTACAACACAATGGTGGTTGTCCAAACCCGGTGTACCTGATTTTATTAACTCATTTATACGATTCATTTATTTACGCCATTTATACATATGCCCACCACACTATATATCCACCATTTCAGAAGCAAACGCAACCCCCTTGCCCTCCTCCCCCTCCCCTGCCCCCCAGCTAATCAAAAGATAAAAGCCCCAGTTGAAGATTCTCAGTGGCACCCTTGATCAACGTCTTTTGCCGCAGCATGGCCAACTCACCCAAGTTCATAATCTTGGACTTGTTCTTCAATATGGTGCCCACCTTATTGGTATTCTTTTTATCCATAACCTTTTCAAACACCTCGGACAAATTTTCAACGGTTTCATTCAAGAAATCCTGGTGCGACTCAAAGATTTTGGAAAAGTTGGAGTCTGCTAGGTAAAACGCAAAGCAGTATGTCCACTTCAAAGTCTTTCTCCCATTCTGGAGCGCTCTCATGGCGTCGGGCAAAAACTGGATATCGTTCCAGGACAAGTTGTTCTTCCCCTTCTCTCGCATATCCTCCATGTACAACTTGGTAACCTCGTCAATCTTGCGCAAGGTTTTTTGGTCGCCCTTCATCGAGTTCTCGTGGATAGAGTACCGCTTGTAGAAATGTAGGTACCGCTCCAAAGTTTGCCTGCTCTTGTTCTTTTTGATGTGGTCCTGTTCGGCGTTATCCTTGAATCGGTTGCACGAGTAGTAGTTATTGTGCAGACTCCAACTACCAAGACATATCCAGCAAAATTGGTGGCGACACTTTCGGCACAGCATGTGGTTGCACCCACCGTTCTTTTCAATCGACGTGTGGCACTGAGGACAGCTATACGTGTTGGCGTCTATCCAATGGGCAGTCTCAGAGTCATCGGCACACTTTTTCACCCACTTCTTCACCACCCAGCACGGACACGGCAAGTGGTTCTCGTAGTTGCAGCCAAAGCAAAACTCGTGGTGTTCGCTGCACCCGACAATGGGCACCTGCGTAAGGTCAACTGATTCATTCTCCTCCTTTGCGCGCCGGCCATCATACAGCAACTCGGTAAAGCTGGCGCAGTCGGTGGCGGGGCACCACTTGTACAGCGAGTTGCTGTTGATATAGTCTCTCGCGCTCGCAATCAACAACGGGTTGCGCGTCAACGGCTTCTCTACCACGAAGAGGTGTTCCTTTGCCTCAACCAACGAATACATATGGGCAATGTCCTTGTGCGGTATCGTGAGCTTGCAGTCGGGCTCCATACACGTAATCAACCGCCCATTGTTCACCTCATTGTGCACGTAGTTGTAGTAGCAGCTCGAGCAGTACTGGTGGTTACACGTCAACGAGTACACCACGGTTGAAGGGTACGTCTCGCAACAGATCCAGCAATCAAAGTTCTTGGTGGTTTCAAACTTGTTGTCCAGCGGCCGGTAGATTGGCAAACCACACTGTTCGTAGAACTTGTTCTTGGTTTCAAAGTATGCGTCCAACACCGCATCCTGCTGCCACTTTTTCGTTTGCAACATGATCAACAACTCGTCCTCGGTGCAGTCTGCCAACTGCACCGCCTGCAACTTTTTCAACGTATCTAGAAACTTAACCTTGATGTACTGCTCAATCGACCATGTAAAGTAGCCAATGTGGTTGTTGACCTCGGCTCCGTCTATCTCGTCAACATTTATTCGGCTTGCAGGGGTATCAGAAGCCACGCCCGGCTCAAACACCCCGTCTTCCTCTTCTTCTGATTCAAAGGAAAAAGATGACTCTTCGCCCTCCTCTTCGCCATCGTAGTCAAACAGCACTTCGTCTGTCTCAATATCAGACATTTGGTGGGAACAAAACAGGAATACAACGCGTTTAAGGTGTATGTAAAGGAGATGTGTGTATTTGTTGGGTACGGAGGTGTGTTGTGCTGAAATCAGCCTTTAGGTGTTTACTTGAGGAAAGTGGACTATGTAAAATTTAGGAAACCACAGTATGTGTACTTTTATTTTTTTTTTTGTTGTTGTTTTTGCCTCTCTATCCGCCTTCCCCCCCGCCCCACCGCCGCCAAAATCCTAAACACGGTCGATAAATCTATTGAGAATCAGGCGCTCTTGTTCAATCAAGGACAGGATAAGTCCCGAGTGCTCGCTTGTTGTTGTTGTTTGTGGATTGTATTTGGCTAGCCTGTCCTTACACCACAAACGCACCGTTTTGTCAAAAGACTCCATTTCTGTGCTCGTGTGCTGGAGCAACACCTTCCCAATATTGGGTATCAACAACCTCGTTTGCTTGACATTGGCCAACTTTTGCTTGAAAACAGCGTGCTTGAGCTCTACCAACTTTAAAATGGCATACGTCTGGGGCGTACATGTGCCGTCGAACTTGACCCTTATACTCAAGACCCATTCGGGATAATCGTCGAGTCGTTGACACCCATCGTCGCAATCGTCGTGCTGATCTTGGCAACTTTGTAAACTGGCGACCACGAGCTCGTTCAATGGTTCGTAGCCAACCGATTCCAACCACTCAAGTTTCTCTTCGAGCTCCTTTCTTTGCTTGGCGGCAAGTTTCTTCTTCAACAGCTCAATCTGTTTAAACATTTGCACCGAGAGTATGCACGTATCATTGGGGTTTGTCGGGGAGATGAAGCCATACTTTTGCAAGAGGTGTGCGTTTGACAAGTCGTTTCCGTACGAGTTGAACAATTCGTAGCCATACTCCTTTGCCGCTGGTCGTATGCAGACAATGTCGCAGCACTTGGAGCTATCCGACAAATCATTGGCCAAGTCATGTGCACTGCTTGCTAGCTCCTCCAGTGGCTCGGCATCCTCCTCTGATAGAGTGGACACCTCTTCTGGGTCTAAATCGGTGTCGGCGTCACTCAAAAGGTCTTCTTCCATGGCTTTGACGTAATCCATGGTTAATTCTGTAATGTGCTCTTCCTCTTCGTCATCCTCCTCTTTGTCATCATCCCCTTCTTCTTCATCCCCTTCTTCTTCATCGTCCTCTCCCTGTTCTTGGTCATCTTCCCCTTCTTCTCGGTCATCATGCCCTTCTTCGTCATCTTCACCCTCACCCTCATCATCCAGGTGCTCGCATTCTTGCTCCCCACAACTCATACAAACAGCCCCATCGCAAACAAAATGGATGTTTTCCCTGCCCTCAATGTTCCCACCAACGACTTTGGGGCCAATATGGTTGAACAAATCGGCAGCGGGCACCATTGCCAATTGATGAAAGTTGTCAACATGAAACGCACGCGATATCACACCCTGGACGTACCTCCCAAATTGGGTCACGCTTGTGTTGCCAGATAGACAGGGCGGCGTCGGTACAATGGGATCGTTGGCTTTGGCAAACGCAATTGCTTGCTTATAAAACTTGAGCAACTCGTCTGGATTCAACATGTCGAGCAAATCCAATTCGGTGTTTTGCAAATTCTTTTTATCTCCGTCACTCCACAAGCATAGCGGAGTCTGAACGCGGTCAAAGTCAATAGAGCTCAAGTAGCCGTACCACGGCGATGCCGGCCCCATCGCGTGCTCATAAACCACTGCCATCACCAATGCCGGCATCCCCTCGCTGAGACTCGGGTCGACTTGGTGTTCGGTGTCAAACTCGACTAGCAAGTTGTATATAGACGAGTTTTTCGGGGCTAGTAGATTGGACTTGGGGATACGTAGGAGCAATGGGTCGTCGCCAATATCAATGTCACGGTGAAACACGCCCAACCCGCCGTGCTCTGACTCACGGATCAGCAAATCTTCCCGCCAATACGCATTCTCCTCCAACCACTTGACCAATGACTCGGCCTTTTCTGTGCTCGTGGATGACATGTTTGTGAATGGGCTAGGGCTCTTCTCTATGGCCCACCAGATCAAAACATATCCAGCGCCAACAAACTATCCGGGTAACACCACCATCTCATCAGTTGCAAAACAAAAAATTTATCTTGCCCTCTTTGCACGACCCCTTTCATTGCCGACAGTATATAAGGACAGGATTCCCGCGCCTCTTTGCTTGGTTTCCCTTTTTTTTTTCCTTTCTTCACTCATCAGTAGTGGTTATACTATTCTATATAATATAACTTCATACTATAAAGGCCTTAGCATTCCGATGGGTCTCATCATAGATGTGTGGACCTTTTGGATTGCAAGATTTTTAACCCAATAGCTAAGTATTTTGGTTGACCAGACTAACAATTTGGGCACAGCCAGTACTTCGTTTCGGTCTTTTAGAGCATTCGGTATGACTTACGGCATTTCACATGTGTTTATATTTGAAAGTTCTGATAATGCAGCGTCTTTCTTTCGGGAGGGGTGCAATGATTATTCAGATAAAAGCATGGTGCTACATATTTTTCTTTTCCACAAAACACCTTGGTTGGTGTGCTACTGTAGATTCGATTCTTCATGTCCAGATACTGCCCCTGTGGTGATTGCTGCTCCAATGATTACTCCCCGGCCCCAATGTGATTCCAAAGTGGTGGAGCCCATCGATGGATCACTGGTCGTGCAAGCACCGACGTCTTGTGGTGAGAAAAATTTTAGAACTCACCTCAACAGTGGCACACACCCTAGCACCTAGTACGCAACCCGCAGCAACCTCCATTTCCTCTTGGTGCACACTATCCACCATGGCTCACAGACTATTGCTAAACGTTATATTCACCGGCGCCTCGGTGTTTGGCCGTGCATTTAGCGAAGCATACAAGCAAGCAGCCAAGGCTTCTGCTGCCGGTGCCGCCGCCGGTCCAGCCAAGGCGTCTTCGACGGGCGGCATCCCCGTTGAAGAGTCGTTAAAGATTCTAGATTTGAAGAAGGACGAGTTGAGTTTGGACAAGGTGGAGGAAAAGTACAACTATTTGTTCAATGTGAACTCGAAGGAACAGGGTAATTCGTTCTACCTCCAAAGCAAGGTATACTACGCCATGGATACCTTGAAGAAGGAGCTAGAGTACTTGCAGAAACTCCAGGATGAAAAAAATGCAGCGGCAAAGTAAATGCAGCGGCAAAGTGAGCATGGGAGTTGTGACTAGAGACCACCGAATGGGAAAGACCAGAATAGATTTAGTTCTTTTATGTAAATAGATTGGAGCATGAATGCATGAGTGTTTTTTGAGCAGTGTGTGACTGAGATAAAAGGTTGCAAGGCTATGGAAGCTGAATGGATTGGACAGGGCTGCGCCAGGTTGCTCGTTTGTAGCAGGCTAGAGTGTTGCTCGTTTGTAGCAGCTCTGAGTCGTGCTAGCTGTGAGTGTTGCTCGTTTGTGTCATTTGGATCAGGTGGTTCCAAGCAATAAACAGGTTAGTGCTCACGCCCTTCAACACGTCCAAGCCGTTCACGGACTTTCCAATCCATGTTTGCAAATTCCAATCGTATAGCCCTAAACGATGATCGTATATGTCATGCGAAATAAAAAGTGCCTAAAAAAAAAAAAAGGTTCAATTCATATATACACAGAAGATACGCCTCATCAAAATCACCAACAAACCCATCATCTTCCTTTGCCACTTCGTTCACAAGGCTTAGAACAACACAGATCACAACAAAGCTGGCGAGGAAGGACTGACCGAGAAGATAATAGTGCACGCAATATGACCAAGAAAGACGACGATCAGCTTCTCCAGGATGCGTCGACGTTGTTGATGTTTGCCACCACCGCCGCGCAGCAGCAGAGCCAGAACTCACCGCCGCGAGATACTACTCCTCCGATGCAAGCCACAGCGCAGACACAACAAAGGAGTCCCGTTGCTGAGGTACCGCCAGCATTGGCCGCTTCTCTCCAGCCCATCCAAAGCCCCGTCCAGCAAATGTCGAATCGAGTACCCTTGGTGAATGCAGTGGCACCGACACTGTACCCCGCAACACAGCATGTGCTGCAGCCAGTCTTGCCAGTGAAGAAGACGTTTGAAGCCACCCCACATGCCACGCAACAGCTACGCAAGAGCTCCATCAGCATTCTAATGAATACACCAGAACCACAACCACAACAACAACAACAACAACAACAACAACAACAACAGGCGGCGGCAGCGGACGCCCCAGAGCTGTCCATCCCAGAGCTGTCCATCCCAGTCACAGCGCCCAGATCAGTGTCGCCTCCATCAAACTTGCCGAAGCAGGGCAAGTTTAAACGCCACGAGCGATCACAGTCGACTCCTGATGCTAGTCTAGCGGAAACGCGCGCACAAACAGTTGTGGCGCCGTCGTTGGAGTCTGGGTCGGCGTCTCCAGGACAGGCACGAGGCATTGACTTGTCTTCTCGCGAGAGAAATACCGAGAATGCCGTGATTGCCGCCGCAGCCCTTACGGCGGCTGCCGACATTCCGTTCCCATTGAAAGTTGTTGACCAAAAACCCAGCGTGGTGGCGAATGGCAAGATAAACAAGGAAGAAGTTGACGAAACTAAGGAGGAAGAGTTGACTGAGCCTGAAAATGAAGAGGAGGAGGATGTCCAGGAAGAGACCCGGGAGGTGACCCCAAAGGAAGAGGGTAGCAAACCAACAGACGAAGGTAAATCCCTCCAGTTCAACATCCCACCCCTTTCGGAGTACCAAGTTGACCCCGACTCCGGGTTGATTGGTTGCATTTGTGGTATTGAAGACGACGATGGCTTCACAATCCAGTGCGACGTGTGCTTTAGATGGCAGCATTGTGTGTGCATGGGGTTCGAGAATGGCGAAGAAGTTCCCGAGGATGAGTACAAGTGCTACTACTGTGACGAGCAAATGTGGGGCAAGCTTGATCCCGACCAGTGCCGCAGCCAGACGTTGGAGAGGCTAGCGAGTGAAAAGGGGGGTACTTCACGGGACAAGTCGCCCGAGAAGCCCGAAAAACCAGTGGCACCAGCAGCCGCAGCAGTGGTACCAGCCCCGAGCAATAAGCGGAAACAGCTGAGTACAGACAAGCCCGACAAGAGGAGAAAGCCCGATGAGAAATCAGCGCCGGTGTCGCCGGCACCGCAAAGTCCACACCCCGAGCCGGTTGACGAACACTTGCCCAACAAGGACAACGAGTTGTTGGAAGATGGCGTGACGGCCGAGTCGTACCAGTCCGTTTACTATAAGCTCAGGGAGAATGACTATAAGCGTCATGTGGTTAAGGAGTTTGTGGATAACCTTGGGTTGCGCTTTATCGACGAGTTTTCCAAAGCCCCCGCCACCGACCGCTTGAAAAAGACTTTTGATGGGGTTGAAATAATGGCCCAGAGCCAGTTTAATGCCATCAAGGTGAGTCGCATCCAGCTACCAAACCACCGCAAGTATCTCCAGGAGCACAACAAGTTGGTTGGCAATGGCAAAAAGAAAAACTTGAACAAGACAACCATCCAAGTCAAGCTGTATTCCGACGGGCAGAAGCAAAAGTTTAATGGGATATCCAAGAATGCATTATTTATTAGTGGCAACGATGTGTTGGTCATCCCCGCGGGGACGGCCATCATTGAGTATCTTGGCGAAATGGACTTGTTTAAAAACTATTGCAACGATGGGGTGAACCAGTATTCCATGTGGGGTACCGTCAAGCCCAAGGTGTTGAAGGTGGGATTGCCCGCGGTGGTGGGGCAGCATGGCAGTACAAGCTCAAAAGTGGATATTGTTTTGGACTCGCGGTTTGTGGGCAACGAGAGTCGCTTTATACGCAAGGCGTGTCCGTTTGCTGCCAACTGCGTCATCCAGCCGGTGTATGTGCCCGAGCAGAACAAGTTCCGGTTTATGGTTGTAACGTCCAGAGAGATTGTGCTCAAGGGCGAGAACCACGACGAGGAGTTGCGGTTACCGTGGGAGTGGGACCCGGAGCACCCGATATTGCAGTTGTATCTTGCGGACGCCAAGTTTGAAAACTTGACCAACGAGGCCAAGTCGGCGTTGATTACGTACATTGACAATATTCTTCATTTTGTCGAGTGCGGGTGCTCTACCGCCAGCAACAACTATGCCGCATGTGCCATATTCAAGATCAAAAAGGCGACTTCGTACTTGTTGCGGTCAACGAGAAAGGCCAGCTCGATTAGCAATGTCAATTTGACCAAGTCTAAGGACGAGTTGATTCTACCACGGCCGGTGAAGGAGTATGTGTCGTGGGACGAGAGGATGAGGTTGAGGGACGAGTATCTCCAAGCTAGTTTGTTGAAGGAGATGGAGCCGCGGGAGGAGAAGTTGGTGCGGGTGACGCTTGAGAAGAAGCCGTCGATGTTTTTCAAGGTGCCGTATGCGCAGCAGCGCCGGCTGGCGGGAGGGAGAGCTGGTACTGGTGTAGAGCTTGACTTGGGGGGTGGGGATCACATTACAGAGCAGGGTGGAGAGCAGGGTGGAGATCATGGTGACCAGGAGGGCGATGATGATGATGCCGAGGTGGGGTTGGCGTTTCCGTTGGTGCCAGAGGTGGTGGTCAACATTGACCGGCAGATTGAGTCCAAGTTGCAGCCGATTTTGAAGGAAGTGGAGGCGACTGTGGGTCTTGAAACGGTTGCTGAAACTGAGGTGAGGCTCCACCACAATGAGGGTGATGCAACAATCCTTGAGCAGAAAAAGGTTGATGATTCCGCAAGCCACGAGGCTGGGACTGGCGCTACGGCCGCCGTGCGTGCGGTACAACCAAAGATTGTCAAGAAGTTGTCATTTGCCGACTATAAAAAGAAGATGAAGTAGAATAAAAGTATGTTTTGTGTCCTTTATATTCTAGTTGTCGTTACCCGTGAATGTATTAATTAGACAAAAGATATGTACATATAAAAAAAAAAAAAAAGTGCCCTTAGAAAACCCCATAATAAATGTGTAAACAAAAATGAAAATAAAAAAGTGTGTGCCTGTGAATAAGGATGGAATCACAACGTGGACCAAATCAATGCAATAATAATCGTCTTTATATGTGTGTGTGTGTGTGCGCATGTGTGTGTGTGCTTGCGATTCTTATTGCATGGAAATGGTGTTCAGTAGTGGTATCATCACCTACTTTTCAGCGGCAATCAACTTGTCGGAGGTGTCCTCCTCTTCAACTTGTGAAGAAGGGTCAGCGTCAAACTTTTGCTGCTTAACCTTGGTAAACAATTCCTCCTTTTCCTTTTGGGACAATTCATACTTCTTCTTGCCCTTGATGTGGTACATTGGGTTCAACTTGACCAAGGTCAAGTTTTTGGAAAAGGGCAAGTGGCCAGTCTTTTCTTCGTAAATCATCAACATGATAATGGAGATAATCACGACCCAGTAAATGTTGTACGAAATGACGGAACCATAGGTGGCGCTGTTTTGCCATCCCAACAAGGCGTTGAAAATGTCCCACCCATTATCGGTTTCTGGGTTGCAGCAGTTGACGTGCCACACGGACTTGGCAATGTCATACGTCCCCGGGCCGGACCCGTTTTCTGAGGCGTCACCGCCGGTGGCCCGGTTGTACTTGTAAGTCTCAAAGAACCAAACGCCTCTGGAAAAGAGACCCGCGGCAATCAAGTAAAGGATACAGGTGGAGATGATCAAAAAGATTTGCATCGACAAGTTGGAGCCGAAATAGTAGAGCAAGGCACCAACGGCGATACCGGCAATAAGACCAACAATGACGGGGATGGGAAACGAGGTGGCGGGCTGGTTCAACCCCACGCCACCAACAAACACCACTGCTTCCAACCCTTCTCTCAAGGTGGTGATAAAGGGCAAGATGAACAAGGCGTATTTCTTACCCAAGTATCCCAACTTGAACCGGTCCTTTTTGTTTTTGGGCTGCTTGACAAGGGCCTGGGCCAACTTGACTCTCCATTTCTCCTTCATCTTGTTGATGCGCAACATGGGAATACCCATCAACGAGATCAACACGGTGGCAATGATGCAAAATATACCTTCCCACAAGTCTTCACTCTTGCCCCAAATGTCCTTGCCCAAGCCGTAAAAGGCCCCGATAAAGGCACACCCGATAATAAGACAGATAATCACCCCTAGCACCGACCCTATCCAAACTTGTCGGACCAAGCGCTTGTATGTCTTGGGGTCCTGGGTGGCATTACCCAAGCCTTGCTTCAAAAAGGCAAGCAAGACCGAAACCACAATGACTGCTTCCAAGGATTCTCTAAACACGATAAAGAAGATCTGAACGTTGAAGACATTTACCATTTTGAGGTGTTGGCAATTTGCTCGTGTTGGTTAAATCTGCTGTATCTGGTTTTAATGTGGGTGTATGTTTGGGTTTGCTTTCCTTGGCGGCTGTAGATGCTTTTGCCGTTTCAGAGATAAGATGGGAGAGATGTCAGTCTAGAGAGGGTAAGAGGGAAGGGGGGGAAGAGGAGCTAAGAGCCAACCTTTATAGTTTTTAGGAGGGAGGATGGGCAGATGGGCAGAGGGGGAGAGGACAGGGGGAGGGAGAGGCCGCACACCTTCAAGCGCCAAATTTCTCTCACTGATTTCAAAAACACAAAAACAAAAAAAAAAAAAAAAAGCTTTTCTTATTAAGCCATTGTGCTGAACGTCCCACAAAAGACAACCAGGAAAATCATCCCACACGATTTTGCGAGGTTTAATATTGGTACATTGTGTAGGGGGGAACCAACAAGTGCTGGGATGTCCGTGTCTCCGGCTTTATGGGGCCAGTTATGTTTTTAGCCTTTTGTTGGGTGCTTTTTCTTTTTGCAGGTTGCCCCCAATCATAAGGGGAACCATTTGGATACGGGCTTTTCTAGGGAATGCATCGCTTGGCCCTGTCATGTCCTGTTCTTCTCTCTTGTTCCCCCTGTCTTGGCTTTTCTATGGTTTTCCACTAGTCTTGGCTGTCGACCATTGCCCAGGCGAGAAGGGGAAGGGGGGTTGTGAAGAGGTGCGCTGTTATCAGATGGAACAGATTAAACTACGTTGTGCGTAACCTGTAATTATATGTACCTTTAGACGACTAGCATAGCAGTGATTTTGCATTTACCACTTTTCTTACAGGTTACCCTTCTACAGCCAATCAGCGACGAGTTGCCAAGAAAAAAATATGTGCCCGGGCAATTACCGAAAATCAACTGCAAGCTATTGGCCACACAGAGAGAGAGAGAGGTCCCTCACTCTTTACTCTTCCTCCCCCCACAGTGATTGCTAAAGGGGGGCTTACACAGAATACGTTGGGGTGTCTCTGAGCCTCCTCTCTCCAGATTGTTTCTTGCTTAAGCCCTCTTGGGTTAAGCCTTCGCCTAGAGTCTATTGTGGCTGTCGCATTTTTTTTTGTTGTTGTTGTTGTGTTTGTTAATTGCTTTACGCCGGGCCGGGGCTTCATTCCTGTTTGAGCGTGAAAGCCGCTCAGAGTCAACAACACCTATAGGTTATGAAAAACAATGTGCTTGCCGTTTACCAAATACATTTAACCGCTTACACATTTATGGACTCTGACTCTCTCGTGGTGACAGCACTAGCCCCGTCCCTAGCCCCGTCCCCCTCAACGCTGACGTTTTCCTGCTCTTCTGCTTCCCGCTGGACCTCGCCATTCCCGCGTTGCTGCTCCTGTCTCGCCTCCTGGTTGTCAATAATCTCACCGAAAACGGCGCCCAACTTGTCGTGGTTCAATTTCAACCGGCTGTACACGTCTTCCGGAACCAACAGGAGGTTCGCCAACGACACAAGCTTCAATGCGTACACGCACAAGTCCTTCTCAAACTCCCATGCCCGCCCACTATCAACTGCTTGTGCTGACGACGCATTTGTGGATACATCGTCACACGTCCCTTCCTCCTCCCCACCATCATCATCAAACTGGCTCCTCTCCGTAGTGATATCTCCCGCTTCCTCGGCAATGTAATCGTCATAGTTTACATCCTCTTCCGCCTCCCGGTCCAAGTCCACCTTGAGCTCGTGCGCTAGCTTCACCTCCTTGACCAAAAACAACTCGAGCAACTGTTGCTGCATCTCGCGCTGAATCGTCACCAACTGGGCATTCTTGCTAAAGAAGGCGTCAAAGTGTGGGAAATCATTGTCGTGACTGAACCGAACATAAAACACCTTGAACGAAACAATCACGTCAATGTACTTGCCTCCAAGCAACGCCCTGAGTTCAACCATTTGTGGGACACCCCTGCACTCGTAAACCAATCTAATCAACTGGTTAACTAAATCGACAAACGCCTCAAACTCAGAATCAATGGCGGCATGGCGCTGTTCTTGTCGAGGAGTCTCCATCAACCTCTCGAATTTCCAAGAGAGAATAATCAACACCACGTCGAGTAATGTTCCCAACCCCTGGGTGACTTGACCCGACTCCTTTGCAAAGTTGTTGCGCCACTCCGACGCAATCACGGCAATGTCGAGCTTCTTCAACGTCTTGGCCAACGCCGGCATCAAGCCGGGCAAGTTGGCAATGTTGACAAAGTCGCCCATCACCTTTACCTTTCTCAAAACGGGCGACACGGCATGCAACCTCTTCAAGAGCAGTCTCTGCCCCTGCACGCCACCACTCTGTACGCCACTCTGTCCGTCAGTTGTGTCAACAACCTCTTGCACCAACTCCTCCAACATGGTCTGGATCTGCATCTTGACCGACAGGGTCAATCCCGAGTTAAAGAGCTTGGTGAAAAAGTTTTCAAACACCGCATCCTCAACCTCAAACTCCTTGTAGTACTTAAACACCGACTCCATGATCTTGTCGTACTCGTCCACCCGGTCCAACTTGGCAAACAATTGGTAAACCAAGTTGGTGTCTCCCACCAACGTCGTCCAAAGGCCCACGAAAATCGAAAACAACCTTGCTGACCGCACCACCACACTGCACAAGCGGGGCAAGTACCCCACCAACTGGGTCAAACTATCCTGGTCCTCCAGCTTGGAGGACTGCGACAACTGGATCGCAGCGCCATGGATCAACTTGAGCAACACGGCGTTTTCGTCTTGGTCCAACTCAAGCCCCAGTCTAAACTCTTGCACCTCGCCATTGTCAATCGTTTCCCCATCTTTTTGAAACTCAATCAGCAAGGTATCCAAAAGGAAATACCTCACCAACAGCACTCCCCATTTCTCGTCATTATCGGCGGCCAAATGAGCCAACTCGATGGCATTGTCTGCCACGGGTGTCAAAATCGCCACCAAACTCTTGATCTTGATGAGCTCGGTGAGCTCGGAGCCGTCAATCAGGTGAGGCTTATACGTCTGGAGAAACAGCGCATACTTTTCCGTCACCTCGGCAACCCGTTCCTGGTTCAAAATCTGGACAAACCGGGCTGCTTCCTGGTGCAATTTGGCGTTTTTGGTGTTTCCAAGGGGGTATTGCTTAACAACGGACTCGGCGTCTTCCTCGCTCAAGAACCCCACTTTCAACAACTCACAGCATATCCCCATGGCACTGGCACGCACTTGCGCATCGCTGTCAATGTGCGCCATCTTTATAAACTGCGTCTTGTACTTTTCGGTAAACTGCCTCAACCCCAAAGTGACACTCGACGTGTTGGCAGACCGGTACAATTTGGCCAACGTCCTGGTGTTTTCTGCCCTCACCCCGCCAACGGGGTCCGATAAGAGCCACCCAAAGTACCGGAGATACACCCCCTGGCAGAAATAGTCCGGGGTGATGGCCATCGCCTCGCTCAAGTACCGCAAGCAAAACAACCTGATTTGGGGGTCAACGTCGCGGTACCTGCGGTCAATAACAATTGCACAGATATCGTGAAAGTATTCTTCAATAGTGGCCTTCTGGGCCTGGTAGCTCGACACGGTGGCGCTAATAGTCTCATACTTTTTGGTGCTGGTGTTTGTGAGTTTGCTCAACTGGCGCTGCGACCGGTCCAAGTTGGCCACCACCGACTGGTAAACCTTGCACAAGGCCGTCTGCACCGTGAATACAATCTCAGTTGCGGTGTACCGCAACGGTCTCACCGTGCTTGTGGTCAAGGCCGTCACCCATGTGAGCAAGTACGTCATCAATGGCGACGCCAACGATTCCTCTGCCCCCTCCTCCAGGGACTCACGCTCATCGCGGTAGAGCAACCCTTTCTCGTGCGCAGTGTCCACCACATCTTGAAACAACTGCAACACGTTCTTCTTGAACGCGGGTAACGCCTTGAACGGGTACTTGTGCAACGACTGCTCGCCAAACGCAATCGTCACCTCCCCCACCGTCTCGGCACTCGACTCCAAATTCACCAAATCGTGCGGCTGAAACAAGTGCACCGACCCGCAACTCCGCAAGATCAAGTTTATAAGCACCGTCAATGAGTCGTACTGTTGCTTGCCGTGTTCTTCCTCCCATGATTCAACCCAATCGAGGGCAATCTCACCAACGTCAACCTCGGTGGATGCCAAGGCTTGGTATAGGTGGTTTTCCTCTAGGTTGTCTTCCAACTGCTGGACAATATTGCCCTTTGTTTTGGTGTTTTTTGCCGTTGTTTTGGTGTTTTTTGCCTTGGTTTTGGTGTTGTTGCCATGGCTGTTGCTGGTGGGTACAGTTTTTTGCTTCTTTCTCTGTGGTTTCTGCGTTGCCTCCTCAT
Source organism: Zhuliangozyma parablackwelliae (assembly GCA_030585045.1). Classification (NCBI taxonomy): domain Eukaryota; kingdom Fungi; phylum Ascomycota; class Pichiomycetes; order Serinales; family Debaryomycetaceae; genus Zhuliangozyma; species Zhuliangozyma parablackwelliae. Next base: position 6,595 of record JAJMCF010000702.1, on the reverse strand, counting down.
AATCACTCCCACCTTCAGACTCATCGCTACTCTCTTCTCGGTACGACGTGTTTGCCTTTGCTCTAGCCAGTCTTCTTGCCATTGCTTGATTGCCAACCAGTTTGATCAAGAAGAAGTGTCAAACAACCAAAACAAACCAGACGCGTTTTCTCACCTAAGCAACACCAAGTCGTGTCATGCTCAATATGATATACGTGCGACAACCGTTTTTTTCTCGCTGCCACAAATTTTCATTTTTTTTCCTTCTTCCTTAGCACTTGCAACGACAACAACAACAACAACAACAACAACCCAAACCAAACCAAACCAGTTGCACCAATGTCATCAGTTGACGCAGACACGCCAGTATTGCCTACAGCACCCGCACCCAATGGAGACACCCCGGTGGAGGATGTACAAGTCGACGTTGAACAGTTGAAGCAAGAGTTTCAGGACCAGGCAAGGAGCTACCTCGCTGAGCAAACCAGCCATGTCATCATCCCCTCGTTTGCCCAATGGTTTGACTTGCACACGGTGCATGCCATTGAAAAAAAGGCGTTTCCCGACTTCTTTGTCGACAATGCCTACAAAACCCCACAGTCATACAAGCACATTCGAGATTTCTTGGTCAACACCTTTAGATTGAACCCCAAGGAGTACCTCTCGGTCACGGCCGTGCGCCGCAACTTGTCGGGCGACGTGGCCACGATAATAAGAGTCCACCAGTTTTTAGAGAAGTGGGGGTTGATCAACTACCAGATCGATCCAAAGACCAGACCCTCCCTTGTGGGGCCACAGTACACGGGCCATTTCCAAATCACCTTGGACACGCCCGAGGGGTTGGTGCCGTATGTGCCCGAGAATGCCCAGTTGATTAAAAGCGAGCCTGCTGAGGCGACGGCGGGGCTGCTCCAGCAAGCAGAAATCAAAACAGAGTCTACCACCACCACCACCACCACAACCGAGTCCTTGCCGTTGAACTTGGAAATCAGAAGAAACATCTATGCCAGCGGGGAGAAAAAGGTCAACTACAAGACCAACAGTATTGTCCAGTATGCATGTAGCATCTGCGGCAAGGACACCACCGAAGTCCGGTTCCACAACTTGAAGATCAAGTCGTACCAGCACAACCCGAGCTCGACCATCAACAATGCCAGCGTCTTGTGTACGATTTGCTACGACCAGGGGCTCTTCCCCTCGACGTTCCTGTCGTCAGACTTTGTCAAGTTGAAGAAGCAGCAGGACGCGGCGCAGTGGAGCGAGCAGGAGGTGTTGTTGCTATTGGAGGGGATCGAGATGTTTGGCACCCACGACCCACAGCCCAGCGCCAATGCCAATAGCACCATCAATGTAAACTCAAACAACCAGTGGGAAAAGATTAGCGAGCACGTGGCTACGAAAAGCAAGGAGCAGTGCGTCATCAAGTTTATTCAATTACCCATTGAAGACCAATTCTTGACCAAGTTGGTTGCAGAGAAGGAGCTGGTGGAGAAGGGTGCACTGGGCACTCACAACGACACGCTTATTCAACAAGTTGTGCAAAAGTTGATTGAGTCAAACACCGGCCAGGATTTGCTCAAGGACAATGCATCCAAAAGTCTTGATGAGTCGGTTCTCCAGCAAAAGGACTTGATCAACCAAGTCATTGAGTTGACGCTCGAAAAGGTGGATTTGAAATTGCAAAAGGTGGATGCGTTGCAGCAAAACCTCCTCACCATTGAACGCCAATTGAACTTGGAGAGGAAGCAAGTGTTGACGGAGAGGTGGGCGCAATACGAAAAGATTCAAAAGTTAAAGTCAGCCAGACCGGAGTTGGCCGATGTTTTGGACGACTTGGTCAAGCCGGTCAAGGTTGCCGAGATAAACAAGAGTAGTGATGCGGCGGTGGAAAGCGATAGGATGGACATTGACGCCGCGGTGGCTAAAGACTCCGATAAGCTACCAATTAGTGTGAGCCAGCCCAAAATCTACCAATCCTGGTCGGGCTAAAGATACGGGAGTAAATTGTACAAAAAAAAATAAAACAAGACAAGTTCAAAAAAAAAAAAAAAAAGCATTCTTTACATGCGCCCTCTCTCTGACTTGCAGGGGCGTATCTCCAACCCTTCCAATTGGTTGTGGAAACTACTCTTTTGTGACATTGGCGGGCGGGGCTCTTGTAGTTTTTGATCAGCAGTCACAATCCGGGGGACAGAGTCTTCGTGTTCAACACGGGGAAACTGTTCTTTGCTCCCGGGAGCTGGTTTCACATGTTCATTGGGCAAGGCATTCAACGTCAACTCGCTCTCCGTTCTGTTAAAGTAACCCTTTGACTCGGTGTCGGTTGCGATATCGGGGCGCACCGCGAAAACGGTACTACTGTTGACCGTGCCCTGGGCGCGCCGGCCCCCGCCAATGATTGCTCCCGAGGGTACAGCCTTTGAGCTGAACAGGAGTGAGCCGGGCAGGCTGGTGCCGCTGCTGGTGCTGAACCAGTTGATGGTGCTGGCAGGAGTACTGTCTCCGGTGCTGGTGCTAGTACTGGCGGGAGTACTTGCACCAGTGCTAGTACTGGCGCTCCCCGGCGTGGCGCAATTCAACTTGCTACCAAGAAGGGACTTTATATTGGTTGAAGACGCCTTGCTTGGACTCAAGCTCCTGCCGCGACCAGAAAGTGTTCTCCTAGGTTTCAGAAGCGTTTCTGGCGTTGGGGGCAACTCCTTCTTGGTCTGGCCCCGCTTGTACAATTCGATAAACTTTTTCCGGTAAGCATAAGCACTATCCTGTCGAAACACCCGGATCAATCCGTTCTGGTCGGTGGTGACAATTATATCGCCTCCCTCGTGGTGGAAGTTATGGTGGTGGTCGGGCAAGCCGCAGCAGTAGCTCGTGGGGTCGATCTTGCACGCCTCACCGCGTCGTTTCAAGTCGTAGATTATATCGTCCGACAATGCCAACAACTTCTTGGTTGTTTCAGGAGCAAACATCGCCACGTTGCACTTGGAATGGTGGGCGTGGAAGCAGCTATAGCTGTTGTTTTCGTTGGCGACAAAGTCGTACTTTGTCCCCTCTTCGTCGTCCAAGAATTTCCGGATAAATTTGCTGGCCGGTAGTGTCTTTTCGTGCTTTTGGTGGAACTCGCTAATGTGCTGCTTCCCGTCAATCACAAAGTCCTTGAGCGACTGCTTGATCTTGTTGTTGATGATGCTGCTATTGTTCTCCCACACATACGCGTAGTGGTCCTCCGACCCGCAGATAACGTACCGGTGGTCATTGCTGGAAGACGCCACAATGGACGACGACTCGTTGGTTAAACCCTTGAACCGCGTGATCAACCGTTTCAGGGTGGTGTTGACCATTCGAATCTTTGAATCGTTTGTGGTGATCAATATCGACCATCGGTCGAGCGCCAATGACCCGGCAGGGGCAGTAAACAACGGGTTTTCAAACACCTTGATCCCGGTGATTTTGTTGCCGTTCTTGTTGCCAAACTGACTGACAATCGACCTCTCCTTAATCTCCACGCGTTGCACCACATGCAACCCTTTGGTCTCGAGCATAAACACCGACCCGTTGAACCCGCCCGCGACGCAGTGCAATCCATCCGGGGTGAACTCAGAAGCGGTAACCAACACGTCCTCGCCCAAATGCTTACTAAACGACACCGACTTTTCCAACACCGACCAGAGCCGTACCGTATTGTCCAACGACCCGCTGAGGAAAAACCGGTCGTCCAAGGGGTGAAACTTCACCGTGGTGACAAAGTCTTCGTGGATAAATGTTTGCAAGCACGAGTCTCGGTCAACGTGCCAGAGCTTGACTGACTTGTCCATGCTCCCTGACACCAAAAAATTGTTTTTGCTCCACGCGAGCGACAAGATGCTCCTGGTGTGTCCCCTAAACTCGCGCACTGGATGTTGGTGAAACACGGGAGCCAGGTCAAATACGGCGTCGTTCTTGCTGCTCCTGTCGGGAGACCCCTCCTGCTGCTGCCTTTGATTATGCTCGAGCCGTCCCAAGGGAGACGAAATCACTTTCCAGATTCTGATAACGGCGTCTCTGCCAGCAGCAGCCAAGTACTTGCCGTCGCGGCTAAACTCCATGACAAACAACTCATTTCTAGTATCACCAACAACAACGTCGTCAACGTTTTCATCAATGTCAGGCTGTAGCGCTTCAGTGTCGGAATCTGCATCTTCCTCGCTATCACTGGTGGCGGGCGAGATCAACGTGTCGTTGTGGTTGTCCACCTTCACATTCAACTCCTGGGCCAAAAACAAGTTCGACAACACTCGGGGACTCTTTTTGTTCCTTCTTGATACCTTGACGTATTTGGGAGTGAGAAACGATTGGTACGTAAGGCCAGTCCATGGCGCCTCGGCGTCGGGCTGGATCTCCAAATCCGTCATGGCCGCGGCATCCTCGATGCTTGGAAACGGGACTTTCTCATCAGCCACATGGTTATCAAACATGGCATACGTGTTGGTCTTTGCCACTTTGGCCATGGTTCCTGCGGCAGAGAGAAGCAGCGACGTTTCGGACTCGGAAGTCACCGTGTCAGTATCGTCGCCGTCGTCGTCATTGTACAAGCTGAGCTTTTCGTCGTCCACACACCTATTGCCGGAAGCGTCTCTTGACCTCCTGCTTGATTTGGACAACAGCCGGGACAAATGGGACCCGACCTTGGTTCCTGAGGACGAGTCTGACTTTTTGGACAGGACCAGGTCGTTTCTCTTTCGTATCAATTTGCTAAAGAACCCCTTTTTCAGCGATGCATTAGACCCCAGTGACGAGGGTGGTGTGTTGTGCTGTACCAAAACCATTGCAAAGATGAGGGTTAAGGTGAAGTTGTGGCGAAATGGCGTGGTGAAGAAGCTGGGGGGGGGGGGATTGGGTTTTTTCACAGTATGGAACTGTCACTCACAGCAATCGGATGCAGTGGGAAAGAGCGGAAATAAATATACAAAAAAAAAAGTATAATCTATCCACTGGGAATTTCAGTATTTACGGGAGCAACCCCTTGCTTTTAGCCCGTTGCTAAATGGTCTTGCGACATGATTGCGGCTTTACCTGGAGAAATGCAATGCAGCAATAATGCAGCTGTTTGGCAGCAATGTAGCTCTCCTGGCGCAATGTAGCTCTCCTGGCGCAATGTAGCTCTCCCGGCGCAATGTAGGTCTCCCGGCGCAATGTAGCTCTACCGGCGCAATGTAGCTCTACCGGCGCCATCTACATTCTAGTAAGAACATGCCACTCTTGTTATTGTAACCAATGTATTACTATACAAATCAAGGCACGGGTTTCTTCTTCTTTGACCATTCCAAATGCAAAATCAACGAATGGTAACCCTTTCCATTCAACATCTCCAATGCCCGTTCTGCCATCTCCTCGGTGATGAAGGAAACATACGCAAACCCTCTAGAGTCACCGGTTTCCCTATTTCTGACAATGGTGACCCTTTGCAAGGGGCCGAACCGGGCAAACAACTCGTTTCTCAACATATCCTCATCGACAAACGAATTCAATTGCGACACCTTCAACGTGGTGGAGTCGTCTCT